>JAYMTH010000144.1:0-28514 GCA_036897465.1 Pelargonium australe
GACGCCACAGCCGGCGAGGGCACGAGCTAGCGGCGGCGATCTGAGCTCCGCGAAGGCGGCAACGGCGATCCGAGCTCCAGCGAGAGAGAGGATTTGGACAGAGGAGAGAGAGAGGAGAGAGGATCTGGACAGAAAAGAGAGAGAGATGAGAGAGGATAATTCCAAAGCTCAATTTCAGTCTTTCTACCATTTCTCTTCCTTCATCATTCCCTTGACAACTGACAAAGAAAATTAAGGATTGGAGCTTTTGTTTGTTTCATTTTGGTGAGGACTTTGACCTCACCCTCTCTCCATTTCTCATCAATCTCCATTTCTTTTTTCTTCTCACTTTCCACTCTGAGCTCTCTCTTTCTCTCAATCATGGACCGGAGTTGAATCTGATTCAGACCCATGTTAGTTTTGGAGCCTACGAATCAAACCCAGTTGGGGTTTTGCTGATTTTTGAGTGAATTATGTCCTTTCGTTCGATTTTTGATGCAATAATTGGAGTGTTCGAGACAATCCCATTTCAATTCCAGGTCTGTTTATGTTCACTTTGATGTTTTCTTCTTGGATTTGATTCGTTTTATATTAAAAAAACTTTTCTTTTTAAGGTTGACCGGTGACAATTGTTATAATTTTTTTGTGGGTTGATTTTTGCTGTTTTTATTTCTATTTTTGGTATGGTTGGTGCTACAGATTCAGAATTGCATGTGTAGAGTGAATTTTGTAAGATAAGATATACTTGCATCCACGTAGATTTGTAGCCGAGTTTACAATTATCTGGCAAGCTCAACAATTATCAGTTGATTTGCCATGTTGTCTGAATTCTGTGGTTCGAGCCTGCTCTTAGCTCTTCCAGATGATGTTTTTGCCATTGTCTCTCGGTCCCTCTCGCCGAAGGACATCTGCAATCTCAGTCTGTGTTGCCGGAGTTTGTACACTCTTGCATCCTCTGACAAGGTCTGGCTTGCCCAATGTGACATGGTCGGGATTGTGACAACTCGAGATCTTGTGGAGTGGCGTAAGGGTGTCTCGTGTTACAAGGCTCTCTGTCGATTTCTCGCAAGTGTTAAGCCATTAATTGGAATATGGGTCCATCAAAACCCTGAGCTTGGCAATGTAGTGTATGTGATGCCCGGTTTCGTTTCAGTTGTTGGGTGCCGGATAATCCCACAAGAACTTGGCCCCTTGGGTATTGAAGATGGCCCTATTTTGTGGGCGCCAGTCTTTGAGATTCTCGGTGATTTTGATGGTTCCACTGCATTGTTTCTACATGGAAGGGAAAAAGGAACTGAATATTTCTATCCTGGTTCTGTCAAACCTGTTGATCCATCTTGCAATGTCCTGCTGCTTGAAGTTGAGCCGAGACAACAAGAGAATGGGGGTAAGTTAACACATAGCAAAAGCTTTGTTCACTATCCAGATAAGGAGCTATCAAGCGAAGTTTGTAGGTCTAGTAATGGGGTTTCAAGGTCACAGAGGATGTTTGGAAAGAATGAGCCTGTGGTTCCCTTCAGTCGGCTGGCTTTTGGTGACAGGAGGAAGTTACTTGATATTGTTACTAGCCAAGTTCGCCTAAAAGTACCCGACTCAGCGAATGGGCCACTATATCCTCGATTGAGGGATGATGAGGAAAACTTCCAAAATGATTTGGAACTTTTATCAGATAGGAGATCAATGCTTTTGCAAATGTATAAGCTTGGTGGAGGCCGCATCAATTGGAAGGCAGATCCTGAATGGCCTTCTGATCCTACTCAGCTGGAATTGAATGAGATCAGGAAGAGTCTTGATCGTTCAAGTGGGTTCCGTAGCTCTCTCCATGGTGATGATGGTCGGACACAGAGCGCAAAGAGGAAGACTCTTGCTCTATATGTTAGGAATAGCCTCAAACAAATATTAGGCATGTCCAGCTCATACAATGGTAGACATACTATTTTGAAGAATAACTCTTCGAGCAGTGAGAATAAATATGCTCAGCTTCATGAGTTTCTGAGGTCAGGAGATACAATAGGGCTGACTTTACATGCCTCCACAGTGAAGTTATCGTCATATCGAGCATGGCCAAACATGCATGATAGTCGGTTTGCTCTATATAAGTTGCCTATGCGGGTTCCCACTGCTGATCAGGAGTACGCTGGTTTGTGGGGAGGAACTTTTGGTTGGCCTCCTGGTAAGCCTACTGAAGACAAGCCTGGAAAGGCATTATTCTTTCTTTTGCTTTCGTATGAAGAGTCCCAAGGGCAACGACTTCTCATTGCTACCAAGATATTGGAAGGCACCCACTATGTTTTGCATCCAAATGGATCAGCTATGTTTATAGTAAACATTGATGAACCTTCCGTGGAACCATTTCCTTGGGAAACTGATGCAGACTCCCTTCCTGTGAATGTCAGGCATGCTTATATGGGAGAGGGTATTGCAAATGGGTATGGTTTCAGATATCCTGGCGCAAAACCGGGTTCTCTCTTTGTAATTCAGAATGGTCTCCTAGCCTTTATTTGGAAGGAATCCAGGGCTGTCTTGACACTGCAGAGACTCAACCTGCAAGACCTTTTGAAGAAAGGTGAACGCGTGTTTCCTTTGCCTCCAATTCACAACTTTTCATACTTGACCAAGTCCTACTCGAATGTGTTTGCTGGCTTCTCAAACACCTCTACTTGTTTGTCTTCACCAAGGTTTGCACTGCTCCGTTCAATTAAGTCATGCATGTTTCTTCCCATGATTTTACTTGAAGTATTTGGCATTTCAATGTGGTTATCTATAGTCTTAATTAAGTTCCTTTTTTATCCATGTGGAAAAAGTTATTGACTGCAAACCCTTTCTTAGTAGTTTCTGTTCTATTCACTTTATCCATGCATATGTTATGTTTCAAAGGTGCAAAGTTGTACAAGAAAATAAACATATGAAACAAACCATTATTACCATGTGCCTTCTACAATATGACAACTCACAAATGTGGTCCTATCTAATAAAGTTTTGTCCTTAAAGTGTGAAGTGCAAATTTTTTGAAAAAAAAAAAAAACCATTATAAATAACAAGGTTTTGGTTTAGCTTCATATCCTGTATTTCATTTAAATCTTTCTGAATAGTTTATGACTGCAAATACAGTATTATTTGTCAGTTCATTTGTAGGTGAAACCTCTTCCTGTAGTATAAATAAAATAGAGACAGCTTTGTCTGTTGCCCTCTAATGATGATCTTATTCAAATATGAATATTGTCTAGGAAGAAGAGTCCTCGATACTAATCAACATGAACTGAGATGTTGAAAATGATTCAATACTATATTTTGTTAAGTTCACAATAGAAATTGTTGAATCACTAGAAACAGAATACTAATCCTGAACTGAGGGGTATAGCGGTTATATAGGCCTGTATTATGACAACACTTTTGTAGGTTCAGAGCTTGTTTCCCTCTTGGTCCCTGCTTCATTGAATTCAACAAGTTTTTACAGAAAGAAAATAACATTATGACAGTATGCCTATGTCACAACAAAATATTTTAAAACAGGCATGACCTTACAAGTTGATATATTCATATTTCATAACATTTTTGTAGTTGTTGAGAGTTAGAACCTATTTAAGCCCTCTCTCTGTTAGTATGTGCTCACAGACTTGTATAGTTATTTTTGTGTCTTCTGGTGCATGTTTATTTATGAAACTTGTTATTGTAGATTCATATTTATGATTATAAACAATCTTCATCATTTTTATGGATAAGTTATTAGCTATATTTTTTTTTTTAAATCTCTCTAGCAGTACATGTAATTTGTTGGAGTACATCTGCAAGGTTTCTGACCATAACAGTGTTTGTATCTTCAAGTGGAGTTTGAATCACTGTGTCCCTCACTTTTAGGAGGATGTATATGCACATTGAAATGCCCCTTTGTCCTTGCCTTGAGTTGCATCGGTGTGTATCCTTCTAGGCTCTAGCCTCTGATCACTATTTAGAAATCCCAATTGGTCAGAGCTTGCTTGTGATTTAAGAATGTATAATTGCATTAAGTTCAACAAATTAACAAATGTTTCATTGGTGACAATAATATGTGATTCTTTCTGGAATAAGCATGACTGAAATCATGATCTGTCCCCCACCAAACCTAAATCCTACTATTAAGATTTGAGAATTCAGAAGCTGTCCCGCTTTACCCATATCCTGTTTACCCAAACGAGTCTTGGAGGGGATACATTTCATGAGCAAGTGTTGAATATGACTGTAACATATCCCTACCCGATAGCCTTGCACCTGAAAGGTGGTGTGGAAGTCAAATATGTCGGCATATAATTGAGATTTAAGACAAAAAGTTTTCACTTGTTGGTTATGCTTCATGAGTGTTTCTTTCTAGCATTGTTACTAGCTCTTGAGACTTATGAAAATCATGAGGCAGTAAATATACTCACTGACTTGATAGTAACTCACGACGTACTTCTTTTTCTGTGATCTAAATCTGTAACTCATATATTAGTGTTGAACATACCCACAGATTGTTATGTGCTCTATTCAATAGGCCAAGAGTTGGAACATATTCACTAATACCTTGAAATGTGAAACAAGACACTCATTTTGGGACGAACGTAGTATTTCTTATTCTTTTCCATCTACGTCTACAAGTTAGGCTGTATATGGTATACAGGAAACCATTTATCAGAAAAGGTTTTAACTCTGTTTGCTGCTTTACAAGGTTTTGTTGATCATAGAATTTACAAACCAATGATTACAAAAATAACTTGGATTCTAAACAGAAGAAAGAAATTGTGACCTTTTCAAGTAAGCAGGTTGCTTTCTGATTTGGTGTCATGGAGACATTGAGATACATGTATGGGCTTCAAATTTGATACTTGCAGTGAATCTAGGTTGTTGAGCATCAATATAATTTTATTGGTCCAATAAACTAGCATGTCTCTAAGTTATAGGTAATTGATGGAATGAACTACTAAGCCGAAGTTTCTTGTTTCTCTTTGACAGGCAAACTCATTTGTAGGAATTGAGGGCCTCCAAAATTACAGGTCAAGGACTTGGCGATTGTTGTAGAACCGTTGCTTGGACACGTCGAGAAGGCACAGAGCTCTTCAGCTGTTAATGGTTCACTTGTGCTAGATTTCACGTGTCCTCATAGTTACACGTTGATGATCAACTGAGCATGAAGCACCTTGTGCTTAGGTGGCATAAATAGAAGTAGCCTTGTTTGTATTTGATGATATGATAAGGTGAGCCAGATTTTGATTATTCTTCTATAATAAACATTTATTCGGTATAAGCATTACAGAAGAAGTATTAAGTATAACGAGATTGGTCTCCCTCTCTCTTTCAAATTGGAGAAAAGGTAATTGAAATGATCCTAATAAACTTAAGTTTCTCCCTGAGCATTTGGATTGAAGAAAACGGAAAATTAAAGAAGACTACTAGTTCTAATCGTAGCTTAGGTGAATTAAGTTTGCTTCAATGTAATTTTTCCGGTGTTTGTAGAATGTTGTGAACTGGTCTTGGGACAACTGATCTATAGATGTTTTTGCTAGGAACTGAGTTTATTCATGCATTTAGCTTTCTTTTATATTGAACTGAACATTTATGTTTGACAGGTTTTCATATGGTATAGTAATGGTGTGGATGCTCAACACACAAGTTGTGAGAGTTAGCATAAAAAGCACTTTTGTTTTTGTGGGGAATGTATGTATATTTGGAAAATGGAAACAAGTGTGAATGATGGATGTCTGATTCCAGGCAGCAATTAGGTTCTCCATCTCATCTCCTAACAATAAAGATGATGAAACAATAAGATGCCTTCATGATATGTATTCTCTCCCTATTAGAGTAATTGTCCATTTCTTAGAAAATGGATCATTATTTTAAGACAAAGTGAGTAACAACATCCCCGTTCAAAAATATTTGTCTTCTAACTCATACCATATTACCTTATACTTTTACCACTACTCTGCTTGTAATTAGAGCTAACAATTTGGATCATTGAGTAGGGGTCAATGAAGGGAATACTCTAAGGCAGAGTTGCAAGGAGAAGTGTGAGGTTACCAATAGGTCATTGGGCGTGACTCACCCTAAAACTCAATGAGGTTCTTACCAAATGGGTGTAGTACTTAAATATCATCGGAGCTTAGGGAGGGTTTACCATCTTAAGGGTGAACTCCTAAGTTCATATATTATTTGACCTTGTGGAAGACGGTGAGGACTACGACCGGAGCGCTTTTCACACCCATGACACACTCCTTTGGCACGTGGATGTTAGACTCCACTCTAGGCTCTATGGAAAAAGGGAAGGAAAGTAGAGGCAAGCCTATCTAAGGGTGTGAGACACCTTCCACGACCGTGTTACACTCATAGGATATATGGAGGTGAGGGAAAACAGTTGTCAAATGCAAGGATGGGTGCCACTTGGGGCAAGTGTGGTTGCCCCGAAAAAACCATGGTTAGTGTAATCCATTATGTTGTTTGATAATATCGAGAAGACTTTTAAACCCATATTTAGTTTGAATCAGACGGTTTAAAACTCGACCTCATTTCAAAATTTCACAAAGTCTAGACTATTATTGTAAGAAGGTCTCCAATGCATTATCAAATATGATTACATGGAATAGTTTTTAGAGAAAATATAGTAAAAAAAAAAATTTGTCTAGATTGATCCAATACAAAATTTCTGGTCAGAATTGATGAAAGTCGTCGGCAGAAAAAACAAACAATGATGCACAAAACCATGGCGTTGACTCCAACACTGTTCTTCTTCAGCTTCTGCATATTTAGTCTGTAAATCAGATTGTGAAATTGGGACAAACATTTGCAGATAGAACACAACAATTTACACTTCAAATATGTTATCAATCCATCATCTGATCCTCTCCATTTTCTCAATCCTAATTCTTCAATCCCAATCCCAATCCCAATCCGACCATGTTGCTGGCTCCGATTCAACCGCCACTGTCTGCATCGTCGGCAGTGGCATCGGCGGCTCTTCCGTGGCCCACTTCCTCCGACACTACTCCCCGCTCCCCTCCCCTATCAACACCATCCGGATCTTCGAGCGCAACCCCGTCGTCGGCGGCCGCATGGCCACCGTCTCCATCGGCGGCCACACCTTCGAGGCCGGCGCCTCGATTCTCCACCCCAAGAATTTCCACGCCGTCAACTACACCGCCCTTCTCAATCTGAAAGTCAAGGAGCCATCTCCCTCCGACGGCGACGACGACGACGACGACGATTCCTTCGGCATCTGGGACGGCAAGCAATTTGTCTTCAAGACTTTTAGGATCAGCTTCAAGGCTCCGTTTCTGGATAAGATTGTTTCGCTCCTGAATTCGGCCAGGATCTTCTGGAGATATGGATTTTCGCTCCTGAAAATGGGGAGCTTTGTTGATGTATGTGTTTGGCACAGAGAAATGATCTTTTTTTTAAAATGGCATGTGTTCAGTTATTGATGTGATATTGTGTGTTTGTTGTTCACTGCAGAGTACTGTTAATAAGTTTCTGAAATACTATGAGAGCCTTGAATCAAGACCTGTTTTCAGTACAGTTGATGAGATGCTGAAATGGGCAGGATTGCACAACCTCACTGCCCGGACTCTGCATGATGAGCTGATTGATGCTAAATTGTCTCCCTTGTTGATTGATGAGCTCGTCACTGTAAGAGCTCTGATTTTGATTTACTACTATCATTATTTGAGTTTCATGGAGTCTTGTCTCATTCTTTGTGCATCTTATCATCGGTTGTCGTGCTCTGATCAGCATTGTGGCAAGACGTAGTATTAAGACACGATGAAACTCACATTGTAAAATATGATTGAAGGAATTCAACCATGGGATGATGAAAAGATCAATGATTTGTTTTGAACATAATGTTTGACAACCAATTATGAATTTATATGTGGTCCAAGTTCAGGACATGAAGGGTTGATTACCTTAATAGCAAGAGAGGCTGTGATCAGTAATGAGCGTGCGTTGAAGAAATCAATAAAGTATCAGTTCTAAGTTGTTCCGTTTAAACTTCATATGCATGTGTAGCAATGTAGACTGTTACTTGATGATTAGGTTAATGTTTCCTCCCTCAAAGAAGGTGTACATCATTGTTATTGTTCTAAATAAGGCATGAAACTGAATGCTTTTCTTTAGTAGTGGTAGTTTTGGTGACTGCTAATTCTGTATTCTAAATTGAAAAATGAATTTGTAGAAAGGAGTAGGCTATTAAAACTTATGTTGAGGTATGCTACTCTAAATTGTAAATCAATGTGTCTTTGTACTTTTGTTTCTAAATATATGAAAATAACATTCTTCCTTGTATATGTGCACCCAAGTCAATTAAAACTGCTGTAAATCTCTTAGGTTTATTGAAAATTTGTGAGAGCTAAGTAATTTTAACACTTGTTTGGATAAGTATTTAGATGATAAATGCACAAAATTGCACATGTGAAGAAATAATATGACCTTGGGTCTAACAAAATACCCTAATACCTTCCTCGACATGGATGGGTTTGTGGGCGTATTTGCTACTATGATTTACTTCCTTGAAATACCGTAATACCTTCCTCGATATGGATGGGATATATGTGCGTAATTGCTACTATGATGTACTTCCTTTACGGTCTATGTATCTATGATAGTTATCTTTTTTCAACATGTGAGCTATGCACTCCAAAAGTAGGTTATTCACTGTGACAGACCAAATATGGAAATATGCTACTTCAAAAACTGCTATAGGGTTCATAGATATAGATTGTCTTCTATTTCATTCGGGAAGTCTTTGCAAATCTTGTGTGGCATAATTCACTGATCATTAAAAGGCCAATTGTGGAATATTAGTTTTTTTTATTATACAGATTGAAAATACTGTTGTTTGCGTAGTGTGCCCCATTATAATTGGTTGCTATATATTTAACACATTTGGAACTAGACTGCCAATTGCCATGGGAATACATTCTCATACTTCCATAATGAAAATATCTGTTACTGGTCAGAACATTCTTAAACTTGCTTCCTTTGAGTGACAACATGGTATAAGGCAACCTTTCATAGCCACTAGGAATGACATTTATTTTACTAGTCGTTCAGACAATTCCATTTATTTTGCTCTACAAAAATGATGTTAAAGCTTTTGCATCAGATATATTGTCACACGTTGCATAGGATTAGAAATAGGCTAATCATTGCCTCCTATAACCAATGGCATAAAAACTGCAGATTGAGTCTGTAGTTTGTTTAAATCTATACTGAGAGCAAAGCTTTCCTAGTGAGGTTCTGGAATTGGTTGAAATCCAGAATTAGTACAAGATGTTCTTCTCGTTACAAATTTATCTTCTCTTGATTGGTGCAGGTTATTACGAGAGTCAATTATGGTCAGAGTGTCGAAATGAGTGGACTTGCTGGTGCAGTTTCCTTGGCTGGATCTGGTGGAGGGTTATGGGCCATTGAAGGGGGGAACTGGCAGATGGCTGCTGGACTGATCAATCGTTCAGACGTCGCACTGCACCTCAACGAAGAAATAGAATCCATCTCTTACCTAGGAGAATATTATGAGCTTAATTCCACCAAAGGAAACAGTTACTCGTGTGAAGTCACAGTGGTTGCTACACCCTTGGATGAGTTGAATATTGTTTTTAATCCTTCAATTTCTATTCCTGAGAGGAAACTACAACACACTCATACGACTTTCGTGAGGGGTCTCTTAAATCCTGTGAGTGTCCCAGCAATCACTAACTTTGAATTCACATGGTGCTCTTTTACCAATACATTTGATCTTTAGTTTTGTTGGTTTTTTCCTTACTCTTGATGTTTAATTGTCAACAAGGCATATTTTGGCGTAGATACTGTATCAGAAATACCGGAGCTGGTGGGCACCGTAGAGGATCCTGATCTTCCATTCTCATGCATTTCTGTTCTCAAGCGTCATGATGAAAAAGATATGACCTACAAGCTATTTGCCAGAGCTCCAATGTCAGATTCACTACTAGATGAGATCTTCAGGTACTGTTTTCAACTAGCCAGTAATTATTAATTCATTTGTAGATCAAAGACCCCATCTTTGGAAAACATTTGAGATGTTGCATGTTGATTCGGTTGTTCTTTGTAGTGTGAGGAAGGAGACTATTCGAATAGACTGGGGTGCCTACCCTCACTACAAGGCTCCTGAAGTATTTGCACCATTTATCTTGGATGGTCGGCATCTGTATTATGTAAACGCTTTTGAGAATGCAGCAAGTACCATGGAGACTAGCGCCGTTGCAGCTGAGAACATAGCGCGACTCATCTTATCAAGATTTTTCAGTCATGTACCATCAAGTTCACCAACCTTGAAAAATTCTGTCGGTAAGGCGTCACATTTAGATCTTTAATTTGTGAAGTGAGTTGAGAAACCATTTGGCACTCGTATTTAAGATTACGAATGTACCCAATAAGTCTTGTAAATACAACAAAGCATTTATATGTACAAACGAATGGTACTTTGCTTGGTACTGCTTTATGGAGAATGACATTTTATGGAGATTTCTGGTTCCTGCTTCTAGCTGAAGGAAGTTTTGTAATAGACTCTGAATGCGTATTTCTCTACAACGGGTTGGAGATTGTTTTTGCTGTTTTTTTACTCGTTTTTCTATAGGCAATACCAACAACACCTGAAGAAATACTCAAACCTGAAACCTTGAAGAGACCAAGCACCTTACCCCAATGGATGTTGGTACTCCGTAGGGGCAGCCCATTGAGATCAAAATCTCATCCGTGAACAAAACATAGTTCAAGGGGCTGCAAGTTCTGGTTGCTTTTTCTACTTCCTAGGGTCCGAGGACACATGATGGACCAACACATTCAATGAGAAATATAAGGGGAGCAAGAAGCTCCATAGCTCAAAGGTCCAGATTTAAGCAACATTGTATTATGGGAAAGTTTATAAAAATGATGACAATACATATATGTACAAATCTTATGTGAGAATAATACTGTTTGCCAAACCAGCATGTACACAATTGCAGAAACGGAACCAAACAAAAGAATTTTGTGTAATAAATGTGTTGATGCAAGGAACCAGCAGAAGACCCCCGAGGATGAAAAACATCTTCTAAAGATTGCAACTATTTCTGACTTAAGCAGGCAACGGTTCCTCCATAACTGTGATTTAAGAAAGCAAACATGTTATCAATAGAAGTTGTGTGTGCGCGCGCGCGCGAGAGAGAGAGAGAGAGAGAGAGAGAGAGAGAGAGAGAGAGCTTTTCTCGTGGAAATGTCAGCTTTGGGGGCATCAGCAACTGGCGTTTTAGATGGAACATCGGGAAGGTCCAACTTATCTTCTTGTTTTTCAGAGGCCGATGTAGAAGAAGGAACTTCTGGAAGATCTTGAAGGGTGACCTAAATAATGGCAAAATGAGTTCAAGCAACAGATGGACATGCTATTATATGAATACAACAGTTTTAACAAGCTAAAGCCGTTGGCAAGATTCAACCGAAATGATTACAACTCATTATATGTTCAGTGTGCTAAAATTCTATACATTAGATGGCACCAGATTATAAAGTAGTGCATGAAATGCAAATATAGAAATCCCTTTTCAACGTAGGCTGCAATAGAGATCTTGAGAAAGACAAATTGGAAGGGGTAAAACGACTGTTTAGATATATGTCAATATCTTATTTATGCAGCTTACAAAAGAGACCCGAACCTAAGTATTGGTCGATAGTATACTAATTCTCCCGTTTAACAGTAAATACATCTTAAACCCTATTCTTTATTCTTTATCCTTATCGATTACACATGGTGTCAGAAGCAAAATTAATGAGAGAGCTATGACTAGTGATTCGATAGGGTGTAACACAAAAGTAATATTTGAATGGATAATATAACCATCATCTACGTCAAAATTTTCTAATTGTTCTCAACATTCTAAGTATGCCCATAGGCAGAATAGTTTGCAAATCTATGTTGTCTCAACTGCATAGTACATATATGAGGAACTGCCAAGTCAAATTGATCATTTTTAGCCAAATGAAAAGATTATTGCTTGAAAATAGAAGATGTCATAGTATGCTTGTTTGATCGAAGACATGACAGTTACTGTAATTAGCAGTAAATGTGTTTGCTACTGTATCAGGATAATCATTTTCGGGACCATTGTGGTTTAGCATTTTTGGTTTTTGACAAAGTAGAGAGCTATACATACCTGAGTTTCCAAGTTCTCGAATTCTGCCAAAATCTCCTCTTCATCTTCAGCTGATAATTGCTCTCCGAGAGCCGCATTAATTTCCTTTCAAATCATAACAAATATTGACATAAATAATCAACTTCTTAAATAAGAGCAAATAGTGATAAGGACAAAGCAAAGGAGAGGTTTAATGGTAAAAGGTGCAACAGAAAATCCTGAAAATTCATGCTAGGTGTTACTTCCCTAATACATTAGGAAACAAACATACACCGAGCCTAATGTAAGCAATATGGTGTCTACAAACCAAAGACCCCAGCTATTTCTAGCATAGCAAAAGATTCCCAGAATATATTGATTTTTCATATACAGAAAGCAAGCCAAACTAAACCCAAGAAAAGCGAAAATGAAGCTTACATCTTGATATGCTTTTGCTTCAGCAGTTTCATCCATCAGCTTCTGAACATCCATCAGGTCAATCTCACTTTGCATTGCTTTAATTGCATTATTACCAGATTTCAAGCTCTCAAAAACAGCTTTCTGCTTACTCGTTAGTTCAATATCTGCCAACTGAAACAAAATGTATATTGGAACATATACAAACCCTTTAAGGATACCTATCAAATGAAACGTGAGATCTAAATTGGAGGTGGCCAGCCAAAATACAAAGAAATTCTGTTACTTGTTGTATAGGTACTAGGATTAAGTGGGTCTTTGGTTCAATTTTAATATTGACCAACACTTCAGGGAGAAATGCAAAAGGATGAAGGAAAATATATACCACCTTTGTTTCAAAATAAGTGTCATTCTAGAAGAAACGAATTGTATTAAATTGATTGAGAGACTTGAAACTTTACAAATTCAAAGTAAAAATACACAACTTTCAAATCGTACCTCTTTCATCATTTCCAAGTGAGTTAATGATTACTCAAATATATTTATCCAACAAAAAAGTGAATAATTAGATAAGGTTAGTTTGTTCATTTAAGTTGAATTCTTAATATGTGCGAATAACCTTAAAATGACACATTACAAATCAGAGGAAGTATTCTAATAAAAGAGAGTTGAAAATGAAGGAGGAGAAGGAAAGCAGATAATTAGTTTTCATATGATAACTTACTTGTTGTTCAACATTAAGGAGCCAGGTATCAACTTGCTTCAATAGATCTTCTTGTGTCCTCTTCTTCTTCAATGCTAATAAGGCCCGGTCCTTTTTCTTCTCACGGATCAAGGTTTTTGCAGCTTCCTTTTCTGATTCAATGATAGCATACAGCTGAAAAAAAGTAGATCAGATAAGGAGTCGATGCAAGCTACTACAATAATTTGAGGTTAAACATGGTCATGACAAATATTCAACACACTTTTACCCGAGGCACGCCAGATGGATGTCGCCTGGCATGATCATATATACCATGCAAACTTCTGAGCCTCGAGTAAGCCGCACTCGGTGATTGGTTGTTTAGGATTTTTACGAAAGTACACCCAAAATTGCTTAAGAGCAATTATCTACCCTAAAATCTTATCAGTTATCACCCACTTTAGTCTAAAATTTAAGGTCTCCTCTGTCAACAAAGAATTAAAAATGCTGTCTCCCACATTTTATACTCCTAGACATAAATCTTGTGCATATATTAAGATCATTCTTATTGATAGACTTCAAGTTCGTTCTCAAATTCATTCAAAGTAACAATTTTTCAAGCCAACTAAACAGAACACCAGCACACCTAAACAGTATCATCAACAAAAAATGAAACTTGATTTCAAAATCTTCATGCCCAAACGCAACAGTGAACAGCCACAAAGTCCATAGAAAGTGAAAATAGAAGACCTGGTTTTGGTAAGTGGCAAGCTTGCGTCTCTGGGTTTTGAGAGAGAGGATGGCTCTGTCAACTTCGGTAACCTTGGTCTTCTTCTTTGCGATCAAATTGCCCATCTATTCCAAATGGATATCGACGAGCAACAGATTTCAGATTTGGGAGCATAGAAAATTCAGAAACCCTAGTAGGATCTCCACAGCTCAAGAAATGTCAATCTGTATATCTGAACTGTCAGCAAAACATTTCTGTTTTTTTTTTTTTAAGAAATGCGAAACTTAATAATTTATTAATTCTTATAACACTTGCCATGTAAAATTGGAAACTTAAAAATCAAACCATCATCCAAATAAGTATGACAAAAAAATCGAAAATCAACCCATCCAAATAAGTTTGACAAAAAAAATCGAAAATCTTACTAATTCGAGTAATCAACCCAAAATTAAAAAAATTGGCACTACTAAACTGATGCATAAGGCTAAAACATTTAGAATAAGACACTGAAATTCTCTCTATCAACATGAATTAACAAGTTGAAGGTGTTGAAATCATGATCTCCTCTAACCTAGAGCGCACGAAAAACTAACAATGGTTGCACGTGGAGTTCAAGACGACCACGCAGAAAGCTTTGTCAACTACCACGCGCAACCGTCGAGTCTGCTATCTGAGTTGACAACAAACTCAAAGGTTAATCTGATGACTCTGGTCAAACCACCACCACCTTCAAGTCACTTTATTCATATCAACAACCGCCTCTTGTTGTCATACGTGCACATCAATAAATAAAAAACTACTGCGAATTTACGCTGCACTACAAACTTTAACAACCAATTAAATTGCTATCAAAGCAAGACTCGATATTTTAATAAGAGATACCACAATTTATTATCTGCAAATTTAAGAGATTGTCGCCGCTTTGAAAATCAAAATCAACTGTAACTAAACAAAAATCCTAAGCGATTATCAAAGCAACAAAAAGAAAAAAAAAAGACACAAACCTTTAATCCTTAATTAGAATTTTGTATTGTTCGAGACAATAAATCATAATTACTATTATTAATTAAGCTCACTCAACTGGTTATAACCGGTGTGACATGCACACGTGGACTTTGTATTTAACGTTGTGTGACGGTACGGCAACAAATGCTGACGTGATACTTAAAAACCGACTACACCCGATAAAATGAGCTTGATTAATGATATAAACGACTTACGATGATTCAAATAAAGCAAAATCCTAATTAGAGACTAAATGTTAGTTGAAGAGAGATAAAAACTATATAGCCCGGAAAATAATGATAATATCTATCTTTCTACTAAAATATCCGACAAATTTTGAGACATTAGAGTAAATCCAAAACGTTTAAGTCACTTGATTTGACATATCAGATGTAGAAATATGAATGACAATTGTCAATTTTTTAGAAAATAGTATGAAAACGTTCCTATTTATAAGTAGCATTGGCACCATAGCCAATTTCAATTTCTGCTATCTCTTTCGTTTTATTAGGGTTTATCTGCTGAAGCCATTTCACTCAGAAAATGTCGTGGAGGGGTAAGAGAAAGGACGACGAGGACTGCGACTCCGGCGATCACAGACGCCCTCAAAAGGCCCCAAAAATGACTCCGACGACTCCGATACCATCACCGTCTGCGAGGTACTGTGTCTCGTATTCAACAAGTGTGCATGTTAGGCAATTTCTAGGGTTTTACAGATTTATTATTTGGGTTTTGTGCAGATATCCAAGAATAGGAGGGTTTCGGTGAGGAACTGGCAAGGCAAGATTTGGGTGGATATTCGGGAATTTTATGAAAAAGATGGAAAGCAAATGCCTGGCAAGAAAGGTCCTTTTTCTTTTCTTCCTTCTTCTTAATTGTTGTATTTTGCCGGTTGTTGAATTAGTTCATACAATTTTGTTAGCTTGATTGCTTATTAAAAGCTAACCAATCAAGTGTACGAGTTAGTTGATTCGACTTTAGCCAAATTGTGTGCAACATGTTCTAGTAGAAATAAATGCAAATGTGGTATTCATGTGGTGGCTGGAAAATACCGTAATTCTGTTTTCATATTTACTTTGGCTTAATGGTATATGAATCAATGGTAAAGGCTAGGCTCAGCAAATTAGTAGTGGTAGTGCTGTACTGCTGTAAGTTTATAACTAACTCAGATCAAAGCTTAACTAAAAGCTTACTAGTAGCTATTAATAAGTATTAGCCACTATATAAATTTGTGGAACAAGAGGGTTGGGTTGAAGCTAGGTGGGATGGGTTTGATCCGGATCGACGTGCATCATTTTTATCCTCTTATTAATTTGTTGCTTGTAGGCTATCGGAGTATGCGTATAATTTTCCTTGGTGATCCATGTTAGTTAAGTTTTACATAACCTTTCTCATATGTGAAATTTTAAATTTTTACATGGTCAATTTTTTTTTTTTTTTTTTTGATAGAAACATGGACAATTATATTATGTGTGTATTCGGTTTCATCTAGTCAAATCTAGTACTCTAGTCTCTCTTTGTATTTTATTTTTCTCCAATTCTCTGTGGTTCTTGCCTTTTCAGTTTGCTGAATTCGATTTAACTTGTGATAGTCTAAAAGGTAAATTATAGATTCCAATGCCCTAAATGATTGGGTTATTTATTTTATTTAAAAAACCCAAGACATGCCTTTCAACAAAATATAATGGCTTTATGCCACCCCTCCCCAATGTTTTCTTCTCGTTTAGCAGCTGGAAGCAGTGCGAGCTCAGTAACTTATTTTATCAATGTTTTCTGCTCCTTCCGCACTTATGACTGATCGCTGAGTCGCAGATTCATAGTTTTATAACTTGAGGCAGGCTTATGCCACAGTATCATCACACCTTTTGTTTCAGAAACATACTTTGTTTTTCATTCTATGTTTGCTTACAAGTATATTTATGTTATGCTGCTGCTATTTAAGTGTTTAACACATTTCTTGATCCTAGATTTGAGGATAACATTTTATCTGTGCGTGTTTCTTTAGTAGGACTCGAATTGTTGAATTAACAAGTGTTTTTATTTTATTTTATACCAGGTATCTCACTGAATCTGGACCAGGTAATGAGCATCAATTGTGGTTTATTCCATAGTGACATATGTATACTTACACATTTTACTCACTCTGTTTTCCATTTTTTTTTATAGTGGAATATACTCCGGGAGCATATTGAAGAAATTGACAAAGCAGTTTCTGAGAGTTAGTTAAATGAAAATGAGCATGTGGGCTGTTGTATCTGGGTGTTTTGTACTCAGATGTATCTACTCATCTTTTTTATCTTTCTAATTAGTCACTTCACTTGTCTAGTCCACTTCAGTGGCTACGGAGTTTTGTTATGTTTTGTTGGATCAAAATTATACTCGGTCAACTGACATTTATCGAATTTGTAAAAGGGTCTAAGATTCTTGAATCCATTACAGATCATTATTTGTAAGTATTTTATGCAAACAAGACATGCACCTTGTTTAGTCTACTTCAGTGGCTGCAGAGTTTTGTTAAAATTACCTTATGTTATGTTGGATCAAAATTATACTCGATCAACTTACATTTATCGAGTTTTTAAAAGAGTCTGAGATTCTTGAATTGATTACCCGATCATTATTCGCAAGTATTATATGCAAACAAGACATGCACCAAATGAACATGTGTCAATCATCCATTTCTCCACTTTTGGGAGAATTGCTGGACAAGATTGCCATCTTTTGCTATCACATGCCTTTCCTTTCTTTTGTGTTGACTTGGCTTGGCTTCAAAATTTGCTTGGGAAGCTTTGATTTTGTGTTGACTTGAATTGGCTTGGCTTCAAAATTTGCTTGGGAAGTTTTGCCTAAAACTAGTCAAGCAACACTTGATTCCCCATTGCCCTATAAAAGCCAATCACTTCAAATTGGCAAAACCACAAACCAAGAGTGTTCCATTTCTTCAACCTCTTTGATCACTTCAAATTTTCACCAACCTTAATTGTGTCCTAATCTTCCACATTCCAATCCAACCATGTTTTCTCTCACAACCATACCTCCGGTATCTATCTTGTCCATGTACACTACCATCGTCACAGGAATGATGCTGCTCCGGACAGTCCACAATGAAGTCCGGAGCATGATCAACCAGCTCCTACCCCAACACCTCCGAGACAAAATCATATCCAAATTTGGTGCCCTATTTGGTGATGGTGACCTCTCCCGAACGATTCTCATCATCAACCAACAAGACAGTCTCTATTCCATCAACGAGGTTTACGAAGCCTCTGAGGTCTACTTGAGCCACAAATTCACTCCCTCCGTCCAACAGCTCCAGGTCTCCAAAGCCTCTAAAGACAAGGCCTTCACAATCACCATCAACAAAGGCCAAAAAGTCATCGACACCTTCGATGGAATGGAGCTTCAATGGGAGTTCTTAAGTACCGAGTCTCAGAAATCGCACATTGACTTCGATACCAGTGAACAATCCATTGAAAAGATGGTACACAAGTCAATTCAGCTAAGCTTCCACAACAAGTACAAGGAGAAGGCACTGTCCACTTACCTTCCCTACGTAGTCGAAAGATCACAAGCCATTGCAGCGGAACACAGGGTCGTGAAGCTCCATGCACTAGGAAGCTATGGTGGAGAAGTCAATCTGGACCATCCATCCACTTTTGAGACACTGGCAATGGACCCTTCTGTCAAGAGTGAGCTGATGGAGGACTTGGACAGGTTTGTGAAGAGGAAGGAGTTTTATAAGAGAGTTGGGAAGGCATGGAAAAGAGGATACTTGCTGTATGGACCTCCTGGTACTGGCAAGTCAAGCTTGATTGCTGCCATGGCTAATTACCTCAAATTTGACATCTATGAACTGGATCTCACTAGTCTGCAGAGAAACTCGGATCTCAGGAGCTTGCTGTTATCGACCACGAACAAATCAATACTTGTTATTGAAGATATTGATTGTGGAATTGAGCTTCAGAATCGAACAAACGACGAAACTGATAATAGTAACAACACCAAGGTGAGAGAACTAACCTCTGTTACATTGCACGGTAGGATAGTTCCATTGGTGGCTAATATGTGTGTTGTGTTGAGGTACAGTTGACACTATCTGGGCTGCTTAATTTCATTGATGGGTTGTGGTCAAGCTGTGGAGATGAGAGGATCATTGTGTTCACCACCAACTACAAGGAGAGGCTGGACCCTGCATTGGTGAGGCCGGGTCGAATGGACAAGCACATTCACATGTCATATTGCACACCACCTGGGTTCAAGATCCTTGCTAGGAACTACCTCCAGATCAACACTCACCATCTCTTTCCCATGATTGAACAGCTGATCTTGGAGGTGGAGGTGACCCCAGCACAGGTTGCAGAAGAGCTCATGAAAAGCGAAGACATCGATGTTGTCCTCCGAGGACTTCTTCAATTTCTGCAGCTGAAGAAATGCCCTGAAACCACTAATAGTAAAGATTAATTAAACAAATAGAAGAAAACTCAATATCTACCAGTGTCTGTTATGTATAACAAAGAAATTATTATGATATTAAATCAAATAAACTACCAAATGTCAATGCTGTCATTTTTTCTGAAATTCATTACATCAGTTAACTAACAATACATCTTCTATACTCTGTGAATGAAGCCAGCGGCTCCTCTTTAGGCAAAAAGAGGTCATCTGAATCTGATCTCGGAGAAGTCCACACAAAGAGACAGAGGTCCCCGTCTCCAGAACAACAAGACGAGGGATTTATGCTTGGCTGATCCAGTTTCCACCAATAGCAGAGAAGACTGCGGAGCTACCCTTTTTGACAACCTGAAATTTTGTATGTTAATAGGTCTATATTGTAGCTCCAGCTCATCAGCTTGCCAGTATAGGCATTACCAGGATAAACTTTGGATTTGTAATAATATGATGTATGGTTACTCTTCGTAATATATATACTATCATGTTCATATATATATATATAAAAAATACATCTTCTACAGACATGAGAGACCATCAATGAAAAGGAATGTGCACAGAGAATGTCTACATCAAATCTTGTATTTACAGTATCGACTTGATCTTCAACTTACAGCAACAGTTTTACAATTCAAATAATAATTGAATTTTGGTTTCAGCAAACGTTACTATTTGACCCTTTCATCAATACAGAACTCATAGACATACTTATATACATATATGTGGCAAGTTTCTAGCTTAGTTGAGTCTAATACATTGCCTCTCTATATTGCTTCTGTATGTAAGAGTTCACGAGGCCATTATTATCCACAACTCGACTACCTAAAGACTGAAAACATACAAGAGATGAATGAGAATAAAATGAGAATTACATCCAATTTATTTTCTGTTACTCTGATAGAACAGATTTGACTACGAAAAAGAAGTCTATTGTCATGAAACAGCCTTAGGCTCCAACTGCAATAGGTATGGCATGAAGCTATCTTCCTAGCTTCGGACCAAGTCTTCTAACAAGTTTGCGTGTCAGCAAACTTCACAGAAACCCACCCTAATAATGTAGATTATCGTCATTTAAATGTAGAGTCAATTGATCCAGGCATCCAGCTAAATTCTGTCATTTGTCAATGTGGTGTAAGCTTAAAGGTACAAAAAGGGAATAAAGAAAGGGAAATCACATTCTTAATCATACCTCTCAAAAATCATTAAGGAACCGCAATGCTAAGGGATCCTGTGTTAAGCACTCTGGACAATATCTGTAACAACCCGAAGAAAGTAAGAACTAGCAAAGTAAAATACCGGTGGGAGCAGTTATTCCCTAGGGGATATCAAAGTACTAACCTCTCCTAACCGAGCATTAATTTTTAAAGGAACAAAATCATCAGCCCGTGTTGCACCTATGTTGACAATTGCCGTAGCAGCTCCCGCCTCATGTGCAGATCTGTAAATTCAGTTGGAAATCCCATGTCAAACAAAAATCAAAGATGTCAAATACTATGATGGTTCTACATCATCATCATGGCTTAAGTAACACTCAGATACAGCTTTACAAATACAATCTAGCCAACTTAATGATAATTCTAAGGTTTTCAGTTGATTGAGTTACAGTCTAGTACTGATGGAAAGCAGATTTTATTAGAAAAAATCTGCTACATAACGTGTACAAATAACTAAACTTATATAACTTAAATAAGAGAAAGAAATAACAGGAAACCATGAGTTCAAACAATTACCTAACAAGCCGGAACGCAGACATGGTCATCACAGATGAGCCTAGCACAAGAAAAGCATCACATCCTTTAGCAGCTTCCATTGCCATATCAGCTCTATCCTTGGGAACGTTATCACCAAAAAAGACAACCTACAAAGTCATGGCGTCTAAAATGAATATCAAATGATCATCTCAAAATTCAAAAATTTACCGCAACAAATAGGCAGTCTCAATTATAGCTTGTTGAGCTCATACTGTGTTCGTTAAATTTGGTAATAATAATGTTAATGAGAATGTAACCCAAGACTCCAAGAAACCATCCAAAGATGATACTGCTTTATCACTGACTTAACATGTCGGTTCAAGCTTTCCAATGGCATACAATTCTCCTTCATAACAAATTACAGAGATGAACTTTTAGGCCACATTTGAAACAATTCATTTCTCCCCTCATTGCCAAAAATATAATTCGTTAAGTATAACATATATGTACTACAGATAAAGGTTTTAAGAAGATGAGTCATGGGTCAAAGCTTGTTGTAAAAAATGGTTGAGTACCTACCGCGTAGCTAGGTAGAGAACAGTGCGTACATTGAACAAAATGCTGGAGCAGTTCAAGCGTACCTTTTGACTCATGGTTTATAGATACCAGAAAAGGATATTACAAAAATAGTGACGATTAAAATAATATAACCTGAAAACAGAACTTGACATTCTAAAACTGTTTGTTTCCATTTTCCAGCTGAGTGGTGACTTGCAGATTTTACACAATTGGGTGCCATAATTGAGCTGCTAAGTCATTGATTCCATCTTTAACTTCTACAGGACTACAACAACTATTAAATATTGGAAGGGGATGGAATTTTTATGTTTAGTCATGCAACCAGGGTCACTTCCAAATTGAAGCCACATCTAGATCTTGTTGGAAGTAGTTGAGAGCATATATTCAGACCATGTCATATTCAAATAAGTGACAATCACAAACTCTTGTGATCATTGTAAGCATCTATGTTTCATACTCATGAACCCAATGGGGGGAGGAAAATAGTGGGTCCCCTTCTAACGCATCTCTTTCATGTATCAACTTTCAGCTACCAGCATGATCAATTAATGACAGGTATGTATACTATACTGTACAAGGATTTGATAAATTATAGGCTCAAAGTTCAGTTTGTGAAAGCAGAATGGCTTACGTCAGGTTTGAGCACGCCATCGCATTTTGGGCAAGTGGGTATGAGAAAATCTTCCTCCCAAAACTTCTCATCAATCTCGATGTCACCATCAGGCCTTTGTTTCATTCCAAAACTTTTGTCAGACCCAGGGCTCCCATGGTCCAAACTCTCAATTGCTGCTGCCCACTGCAGTGAAATATATTTTCTTATTTGAGTAAATAAATAAGGACCATTTCCTAAGCAAACTTCATTTTCCATCATGCTTAAAGTATTAGCAGTTGGAAAAAGACAAAAATAAATAGAAGTATTCATAAACAGAAATGCAACATAAACTAACAACCCATGCACTAAGACAGTTCAAGCCCACATGCCCATTTTGACATTTTATGGATCATCTTTAGCAAGTATTTTTCATTTTTTTTGTAAAGGAAACCAACATAATGCATCAAGGAATATAAAAGATAACTACACTTAAAAGTGCCTATTGCTGATAAAAAAGAAAAAGAAAAAAAGAAAGATAACTACACTATTTGTACGCTCAAAGTATTATATAATGTTATACTATCTATTTTACAAATTTCCAATAGTTGGAGCACACATTATACATTCGAAAAACACAATGGTAACATGTCAGTTACACAATTTCTAAAGCAATCCTTTTTGTGCATAAAATAAAAAATCAAATCTGGTAATGGGGTTTCACCATTTTGAACATCACTGCTGCTCTATAAGCTATCTCAAGGGCCAAGGCAATGATGATCTCTACAAAAAATTTATTTTTTTATCTTTAAAGAGTGAAATAGCATATCATATGATATAAGATGAAATGTTTGGCTAATCATAGCTCAGGAAGATTAAATTATACATAATGAACTAACCTTCGGATTAAGGGCCTTCACATGGTCCTGAAATATTTGCCGGCAAAAGGAAAAACCACAATCTAAACAAATTACAGTATATACAGTGCCATGTATTTCAAGTGGGCTGCTACCAGCACGATGATGCAATCTGTAAGATGAGTTAGTTTTAGTAAGGTTGATGATACCCCCTGCAAAACTATACATTCAAAGAATACAGATAAGCTGCATTACCTGTCTACATTTTGTGTAATCATAAAATTTATCCGGCCAGCTTTCTCTAGAGATGCTAAAGCAATATGAGCTGCACTAGGTTGTGCTGAAGTGAACTTTCTCCATCCAGCAAAGCTCCTTGCCCAGTATCGCCTGCGAGCCCGGCTTGAACGGGTGAATTCCTGTTCATGAAGTTGTCAGCCAAGATATGACACACAGGCAATGTGAAATCAAATTCAGTTTTAGATGAAAATAAATCAATTTCTTAAGCTACAGGACCTATATACAACATCAACTGCCTTTTTGTCAATCACCTGGTGAGTTATCGGTTTGAAACCAGAACTATAAGCTCCATTTGGACTGCACGAAAATAACTGCAAGTTAATTACTTTCAATTATCATTTGCCAAAAAAGGCTAATAACATTAGTAAAAAGTGAATCGAAAAAGGATCAGATTAAGGAAAGAATTCAGCATTCAATAGAGTCTGCGGTTTCACTTTCAGTTTATACAAATTCAATCCTATCCTAAAACAACTCTGAAAAGCCTTTTGGTAGGAGTTTTTGTTCGGCTTTTCAGGGGCCTGCCTCTTTGTCTATCCTTTATTTTCTAAAATCAGACATAACCAACCACGCAAAATACCATTGATGATAGCAACTAAGCAACTTGAACAAAATTGTAATTTGCTGTTTCATAAGTAATGCTTCACTGTGAATTACTATTTACAGGTTGCAAAAACACATTGTTTCAGATACAAAAAAAAAAAAAGCTCAATTTAGGAGAACCAAACCTTCTGTAATCAGGAATCCCACATTCTGTGCTGATTCCAGCTCCGGTCAAAACCACAAGCTTAGAACTGCACAAATTTAAGCAATAAATTTCAGTAACAAACAAAAGACACGAACTTCAAAACTAGAAACACAAATTGGAACTGCAAATTCAACCTCTGATCGAAAAATTGATACAAAAGCTCGACATCTCTTGCGCTGGGAGGCTCGGCCTCAGGAATGATTTTCTTGTCCCTCAAGGAATTTGAAGGCGGCGTTTTCAATTTCATCTCCGGCGAGGCTCCGGGAAAGGTAATTCGGCACGTGGTCTGCACGGACCTCACAGAACCGCTACCAAATCGCCAAGCGCTGCAATTAGATCTGTAAATGTCTGAACCAAGCACCAGATTGCCGAGCATTTTCGTTGCGCCTCCGAAACCGAAACCCTGCGAAAACAATAAACTCAGAGAACTGTTGTGTGAGAATGGGAGAAGAAAAAGAGAGACTTACAGTCGCAGAGAGGAAGGGATGGGAACGGAGGCGCGTGAGGAGCAACGCGCTTGCCATCTAGAAATTCGGTTGTGAATATGTTGATCGGAGCATTGTACGTATCGAGTTTGAGTCAAGACTGAATCAATTACCGCCGACACCGAGCCACGTAGGAGTCTTCTCCGCCGCTTGTTGACGATGGACCCATCAACCTGAACCGACAGGTCGTCGTTTTATACCAGACAAAGTGTTCAACGACCTGTCGTTTTAAAACCACCATGTCTTCTGATTGCTTGATAAACGATAATGGAGTTTTGTGGTTCTTCTTCTTCTCTGGTAATGGCTCTGCAAGTTTGCAGTTGCTTTGCACTTTCATGCCCCAAACAACAAAACCAAACCCATACCCAAAATTTCGTTTTTCCCAAATCCCTCTTGTCACCATCGCTCCCCAAAGCTCCTTCTTCTTCTTCTTCAACACAAAATCGATACCCAGAAAAGAGCAATGACCTGTCAATCAGTTTTAGCAAGAGAAGTCTCAATCTTTCAATCCTTGCTCTATTCTTTAATGGGGTTTTGCCAAATCTGTCCAAATGTGCATATGCTGAAGAAATGGAGCTTCAGAGGTACACAGACTCCAAGGAGGGTTTCACTCTCCTCATACCCTCTTCATTTAATAAGGTATAGTGTATTTGTTTGTTTAATTATGCATAAGTAATTTGTATATGTACATTGTCTAGAATTCTTCCATAAATTGTTTGAAATGAAATGGGATCAGTTTTGGTTGGTGATTAGGTTGAGAAAGCTGGGGCAACTGTGCTTTTTGAGGAGGTGGGTAAAGGAAGTAACAATGTTGGAGTTGTGGTCAACCCGGTTCGTCTTTCGAGCCTAGGTGAATTCGGGACTCCTGAGTTTGTGGTTGAGAAGCTTATACAAGCTGAGAAGCGCAAGGTATGTGTTTGTTTTTGTTTATTGTCACAGTCCTTTTTGTGGCTTATTAATTGTGTTTGTGATTGTTAAAGTAGTTTTGCTGTACTTGAATGAACTTAAGCATTGACATGCTGATACGTGAACTAGAATTAAAGGGGAGTAAATCTATGCTGTATGTAACTTGAAAAACATGTTTCAATATCATGAAACAGTTTAGCATCTAAGTCGTGTTGCTTGTAGCCTAAGAATCATTGAATAGGAAATGTGATCATAGCCATCAGATTATATAAGCTTGTTTTGGATGTAGCGTTGACATACAATTCCTGGAGTGTAAGGCCTATTTCTGTACAATGAAATATAAAGAATGAAAACAGAACCTGAATTTTTAGTTATCTAATTATAGAATACAATTATATGTTGGGGTTGGCTACATGAAATCTTTAGCACCCACGCACGTATCATTTCAGGGTTATACAATAGTTCACCCTTTAGTGATGATTTTAGTTTGTTGATTCATTCTATTATATCTCTAATAGGGGTATAATAGAGTGAATGCGTCTATTTCATGTCTGGATGTAAGATAACTTGATGGCTGTCCACAGTCCCTGAGTATTGGACTATATAAGTGGTGAATGGTGATTATATGGACTATTAATGTTGATGTAGGATGTAAACTTCTAATATGAAGAATGTTCACATATGCAATTAGCCATGGTATAAGGCTTTTGTAATAGGGATATTACAGGCATGGTTTGATTATTATGCTGTCAATCGGAGAATTGATGGGAGAAAAGAAATGTAAAAAGATAGAAGTAAACATAAGAAGAGAATGAGGCAACTGCAGAACAGGTGTGGTGCTTTCTTCAGTGACGCTGGACTTAGCTTCTGGTGCCTATATCTTTGGATAAGCGAAACCAGACTGGGCTTGCTTGTAGGTTAATGTTTTGGGTCGATTTTGCTCCAGCTGTTTGTCTATTGTCTTTCCTGGTAAGGAAGATTATAGCTGGTTCAGTGTTCACGAGTTTTTTTTTTTATCTGTACAGGAAAGTACCACGGATGCTGAGGTAATAGGGGTTGCAGAGAGATCAGGCCAAGGTGGCCTGCAAGTATACGAGTTTGAATACAAGGTTGATAGTACAAGAGGAGGGATGAAGAGGATCTTTTCAGCTGCATTTGTGGCTTCTAAGAAACTCTACCTCCTAAATATCGCTCACTCGGACAAACCAGAGAGTCCTCTTGACCCCCAAACAAGAATGATGTTGGAACAAGTGCTTCACTCCTTTGACGCCGCTCCTCAGACATGATACCGCTGCAATTCTTTCAACATTTCACTCTCACATTATATGACCCATCCAGAGTTGTTTCATCCTCAGGTAATGCTACTAACTGTTCTTATCTTCAGTTACCATTAAAGGAGAGAATATCATAAGCTTACTGATCCAAGCGTCTAAGAAGATTTGAGAAACAAAGTTTGTACAAGTTAATTTTACTATTTCCATATAAGATATATGGCTCTTGATAGCTTGATGCAAATAATATTTCGGTCCAAAGTGTGGTATCGTCCCCTCCTTTCTCCCCCGAACCATAGAGCCTGTGATCAGTCAGGAGAGCCATCCGAGTTACTTGTGTAACAAGGGGCTTTACCATTTGAACTAACATGTGCTTGCCATTTATATATCTTTGGGTTTTATCAACTCGCCTCTGACTCGAAAGTCCAAAAGAGTGGACCTACCAGTCTTTGCATATGCAAGCATCCGTCATGCCTGTGTGTTTAAACTCAAACAATGTTATTAATTCCAAATTCATTATAGCTACTCGCAGCCAAAAAAGAAGTTGCAACCTTTTGACTTTCAATTCAAGGATTACTAGTCTTCATATCGGCCCCATTGTTGTGTCTAACAAATGATTTTATGCACAGGTGAAAAGCTTTGGCATGGTAAGCGACTTCAACGGTGGGGTCTGAATGGTCGACAATGGTCTTTCACCTTCCTCACAAGGTAAGGTGAATGGTAGAAGTTCATTAATCTATCAATCCCCTATTCTTGAAATTCTTTTTACTGTCCATATGATTCAGGCCAAACAGCCTAAACAAGTGGTCTAATTGTACTTAACAATATATTCTTCTCCAATCTAAAGCATTTGTTGAATATAGCTATATGGACCAAATTGCTTTTATGTTGTTTACTACTCTGTTTTAGCTTTGGTGTATGCTATTGCTGGAATTTGTAAAATCTACCTAAAGGATGGAACAAGATCACAATGATTATTTCATTGAAAATTCAAGACTAAGATCCAGTGGGTTGGTGGCAAAATTTGTGCATTTAAATAGTTTCTTTGTATACAAGTAAAGTTACATGAGATAAACTCAAGTATTAATATATAATTATCTATAAATAAAAATGTTAAATAAGAACCCAAGGTACTGGCGCTTTTGGCAACACATGCGCGTGAATGGAAAGAGCGTTTGCATTCGATCGAACTTTAACTGTGACTTACTCTCGCATATAAATTAGTTTGAGTGTGGTGAGACGGTTTAAAGGTGTCAACCGCGAGTTTGTGAGCCCACTTAGGAATCTCGTGGTGGTGAAAACATTCAACAAAAAGTGCTGTTGGCTGTGATGTATTTGTGCATGTAATGTCTTCATATGCTGATATTCTGACAGATTAAGTTTGCTGTACTTTTTGCATTATCTTTCCACTCCCCAGAGATCTCCTCCAAATCCAGATGGATTAGATCTTCAGCAAATTTAGTATTATTTACATTAAATGCACTATGTATGAACAAAAATGATAAAATTGGTTTGTTTGTTCCAACTTTCAAGGTTTGACACCTTATCTTCTCATGGTCACCTGTTTTGGTTTCTCCCAACTTCTTTCCCATTTTTATGGAACTAGTTTTTTGCGGAGAGAATAAAAAATCTCACTCAAACTTTACATGATCGAAATTCGGTTATTTCAATGAGTAGATGAGCTTACACTCAAAAATTTATAATATCTCCAAGACATTACTCGGT
>JAYMTH010000145.1:0-28423 GCA_036897465.1 Pelargonium australe
CAATTGACGGATTCCGTCACTATATTTAACGGAATGGACCGATTTGAAACGTTTTCGTCCAACTTTGAACTAAAATCAATCGTTTTGCTCAACTTTGGACTATTATGAAACACTTGAAAGTTCAGGGACTAAACCGAATCGTTTTGGATAGTACAGGGACTAAAATAACCTTTTTCCTTTTGAAAAAGCCTACCCCTGCAGTTCCACTTTCTGGATCCCCAACATTCCTCGTTCCCATTTTCGTTTTCGTATAGCATGCCAAAACATTCTGCAATCCAGGTAATTATGCCCTAGAACTGTCACAATTGTGTCACTGGATTCCGGCACTGGATTTACCCCAAATGCAAGAATCATAAAAAAAATCCAAACTCTATTTTGGATTATGAAATTTTAATGAACTTTATAAATATTATTCCCTCTGTCTGTCCTGAAATGAGTGTCCTTATTTTTATTTTTATTTTGAGAAGAATTAAGGAGTTATTAGTGTGATCTATTTACTATTGTATTCTTATGATCATGTGTTAGAGGAATATTAACTAACTTATTACGAAAATATTATTGACAATTTGAGCATAACTAACTTCCTAAAAATGAAAGTGGACTTTTAGGACAAAAATTCAAGTGCAACAAGACACTCCGTTTGAGAAGAAGGGAGTATTACTCTTCCTTCTAATTTCCCTAGCTCCTCCTCTTATTCCTAGTAATTTCTCAGCTTTCTTCTTCCTCTTCTTTTCTTTAACTTCTTCGTCGTAATTTCTCTAACCCTTATTCTCTAGTTCCCACCAAGAACATGACAGTTGGGTTCGCAATTGAGTAGTGATGGAGGTAGACACGGACCAATGAGGATGTGAAATTAAGAATGGGAAGAAGAATATACATCATGGGAGTGAAGTACAACTGTGTCAAGTCCAGGGGCTCAATGATCACACACACACTTTAAGGATTCACACGTTAAAAAAATGACAGTCCAAGGCGAGGGTACCAAAACATTTAGCCCAAGATATATATTGGATGTACAAACCCCAATACCCCATCCACAATCTAACAAAACATCAAATGATCATAACAACATACCAGCTTTCTGCCTCGGGTCATAAATTACCATCCGAGAAGTATCTGGACGAATAACTTTAGCAGATGCAGTTGGATTACTTGTCAACCCTGAAGGACCTTTATCTGCATCAACGTTGAGGATTTAGTGTTAAGGTCTAGATTCTATCTTCCCATAATTTTAACGATAAATAAATACAATTATAAACATGTTAACAGTACCTAAAGTGGCAGGTCCATTAAGCAGCACCGACTTCTCCACTTTCTTACTGATGTTTTTAGCAAGCCACTAGAAAGTGAAATCAATATAAACTTTTAGAATCCAAGGCAAAAATAAAAATATGATCTAAAGGCCGTTATGTGAAGACTAACAGACAACCAACAATGCAACATAATTTTCAGAACTGAACAGGACATTAGCACATGCAAGAATCCATTTTAAGTTCGACCATTGGTCAAACCGCTGAGTTTACTTGATTAAAAAAAAATTCTAAATAAAATTAGTATTCAAATTACATGCTATTGAAGTGAACAATTACAAGAATAAAATTCCTACTGAACAATTACGCACTGTATGGTGATAAAATATTTGTAATTTTAACACTTAAGTATATGGATCAAGTCGCCACAACAGCAATATAATTTTTCAAAACCACCACCAAGTCACGTAAAAAAATTTCGTGTATTACTGCCACAAAAAGGTTATCTTCCAAAATTTGAAGGCTTGGAATTTATTGCTCTCAGTAGTCAGGCATCTTTAAGGACCAGTAAGACCAAAGCACGCAAAATTAAAATGACTGCATAAGGATTTTCTCCCTCCATCCTTTCCATTTCCAGAGGGATTTTGGACTAGTTAGTTAGGATTGGTCTTTTCCCATTATGCCTCATTGTACTCTCCATATAACAAACTCAAGGTACTCTGGCTAACTTATTGTAGGGACATTGTTGGTATTTCATGCATACCAAACTTCTGGAAGAAGAAGAAAAAAAGTGGACAATTATTTTGGGAAAAAATTTGTAGAGAAAGTGAACAATTATTTTGGGACGGAGGGAGTACAATTTTTAATATTCTTCAAAAGTAATCTGATATTCATCAGAAGTTTAACCATCTTTTGACCTTGAATGGTCTAATTAAGTTAACAAACTGGATAACTGACTGGTTCAGGGATTTTCAGGGTGAAGGTCTGCCTGGTCTGGTCTGGTTCATTTTTTAGAAACAGTGATGATACTATACCATTTTAATCAACTTCTATAGCACAATCCTCATACATGTGACACGTGGAAAAGTGAGGATCAGTGCAACCCATGCCATGTCCGTGTCCTACTTCAAACCTAAACAGAACACATAGATTCCAAATAGCATATATCCAAAATCAGGAAATTCAACTAGCTAAGAACAAGCAGAGATTAAATATTTTGCACGTTCATAGCCATAGACACTCCAAGTTAACAATTCAAGCCTTAGGCCGTCAATTATGACCGAGGGAAATGGTCTTTTTTCTTCTTCTTTTTTTTTTTTCTTTTTTTATCACGAAAGTATCAACCTTAACCCTGCAGCAGGTTCCTTTACTTTGATTCTTTCTTTTTGGTAAAAACAGAAATTCATCAATATATGGGGAAAAAGAAATGGCATTCTAGTAGAATACACAATATGTACTTGAACTTTTATATCAAAACACATTTGGATGCTACACATGCAAACATGGGCAAGCACTCAGAAAGTGTATGAATACACAATGTAAGCTTCGAACCATTGACATATACACAACTGGAATAACAGAAGCATAACGAATTCATGTCCATTGTACAAATTCAAGAGGCAGAAATAAAATGCAGACCAGCATACTATTGTGTATCCATAACAGATTAAAAAAGATTGCCCAGTGCAGGATGCCCCCACCAATGGGGGTTTTGGGCGCCCCATGGAAGATTATACAAAAACACAAAAGAACATGATATATGAATAAAGGCAGGGAAGACAATTATAGAAGGCACACTCAGTGACACTATTCATATTAACAACAAATTCATTTACTTGTACCTCTTGGCGAGCTAAATGATCCAGATCCCTCGAAGAGCATGGCCAAAGATCCATGAAGCTATACCGTGACACAACATCTTGCAACGAACCCTCTAACTCTGATGTACCCTCTTCCCCTGTCCTAGAAAGAGCTTCTTTCCTCCTTTGCTCAACCTATATTAGGTTATGAAGGTTCAAATCTCAGCAAAAGGAAAACATCAAATAATATAACTGAGTTCATATCTAATACAACTTGCAACACAATAACATCAATACATACATCAGTATTTACATGTTTTCAAAATCAATATCATCTGATCTTAATAATTTCTTGATACAACAAAATCCTAGTCACAACAGTTCAGTTAAAAACTACTTGGAAGGAGTAAAGAAACTGAATACTAAATAATATTGTCTGTCCCTCATCATGTACATGTCCATTCTTATTGGAGAGCATCCTAAAACACAATGTTCAGCACCACAATTTAATGAAATACATAAGAATTGTATAAATGGTAACTGCACAGTGATCAGTTGTGAACAAGAAAAGAGTAGAGGCATTTTTTATATCTAACAAAGATGTATTAGGGCCATGCATAAATATCTACTGTGACATTTTATACAGCAAGTAGTGAAATGCAATCAGCAAACACAGAAACTAATAAAGATAAAGGGGTAAATGATATTCAGTAAAGCTCTAAAATAAAATAAAGAGACAAGGATATTCAATTTACATATATGCAAAGAAACAAAGAGTCTTTACCAGTTTACCTTCAGGATGCTTGCAAGATCTCCATAAGTTTGCTCAAATTGGGTAAAGCGTTTCCAGACCTGATACATTAGAACATCACTCCCATTTATCAAAAAATAATGGAACATATCAAAATCATAGACAAACAAGTTGAAGCTTCTAAGTTAACAATAACTAATTTACAATTTACAATTTACAATTCATGGCACGGAAGCAGCAGCATTTTCTGTTTCTTTTTCTTTTTTTAGATCCTCCAAAATGAAGGGGGGTTTGGCACAAATCCCTACTTATAGATAAAAATGGCCCAATGGCTTGAGGTACACAATAGGGGGTAGCTCTTCCCTTTTCCTAAAATCCCTCCCTACCCACCCAATGCGATTCGAACCCACGACCTCCCATATAGAAGTGTGTGTGTCAAATCATTGAACCATCCCGCAGCATTATTCATAAAATACTAAACAGATCCTATGAATTTGTAAAAAGAGTGAAGCTCAGGCCTCAAAGTTTAGACTTAAAAGGAGGAGAAATCAAAACGAGTTTTAGACGACCAGGTACCTCAAAGATCAGTACTTTTTGTTGCAATAAATGATTTAAAAATATATAATGTCTAAGGACTCCCATCATCAAATTAAACGAAAAACAGGGGATGTTAATGTTGATTTGCTCAGACTTCAAGAACACATTCCATGCATCACATCCAACAAAGTTCTAAGCAACCTTTCAAAGTTTGATATCAAGCTTTACTGTAAATGAATAATTCAACGAAATTATGAACAGCAATAGACACCTAGGAAACAGAACTCAACAGTCAACCCTAGTACCATGGAAGTAATGAAGAGAATAATCAAGGGAAAAAAGAAGAAGAAGAGAGAATAACATAAAAAGATTTTATATACAAACCATGTTGAAACATTTAAAACACTGAGGCACACCCAATAGATTATTCCTAACCTCAAAAGCACAAATAATCTTGCATTATAAAAATCTGTCATATTTACAAAGTTTGGCAATAAAAAACCACAGCAGAGGCTAAGTGGACAAGAAAGTACACCTCAACAGATTCCTCAGGTGGTAGTGAGCTCAGAGCTCTCTCAAATAAAGCCCGAATATTATTATCATCATTCAAATGAAACAAGAAATCAGCATACCTGCAACAAGTGAAACAGTGTTTTAGAAATATCATATTATCAACAAAAGAATAAAAACAATACATATATATTAATTCAATTATTCCTCACTTTCTGAGAATCACAATTCATGCTTACGAGATGACTACCGAGAGCAAACTTAATGGTTAGCTGACATACATTTTGAGTTTCTTAATGTTTCACCATGTTAATTAGCCAAATCTATTTTAACCTGATAACCAATATTGGTGGCTCGTATTTTATAGCATTACTATGAAGAAAAATGATCATGAAGCTGCTTTGTTCAGCTTATCTGCCATGTCACAAGCAGGGACTTGCAATGGAAATACGCAATTTCGATCAAGCGTACGCTCTAATGAAGCTCTAACCTACTCACAATGGCCTGGGTAAAGCTTTATTTTACATTAACCCACTCACTCTAATGAAGCTCAAAAAAGCATGCGCTTTCTGAGCTTTCTTATGAAATCTGAAGCCCATTCTGTGGGGGATTTTAATCAAGCATACTTCAGAAACCTACTTTTTTATTTGTTGTAACTTTTTACCTCCTATAAACCTTTGAGTTGAGAACAATGAAGATGAATGGATTGAATAGGGATCATCAGTCATCACACCTTAAGAAAATAAAATATACTATGATTCAGATTTCAGATGACATTATCTCTCTTCATGGTGATTAGGATCATCATGACTATTATATTTAGATGCTAATTTGTTTGTTTTTTCAGGCAACAGAGTTGTTAAAGTGGTGCTATTTATTTATTTTATTTTGGGGGGGACAATAGAGTTGTTAGAGATAACATTGCATTTTCCCAAAGTTAGTATATCGTGGTTTGTGGTTCTATTTTATGATGTTTTACTATTAATATTTGAAAAGTATACATCAAATTAGCATTTTCTCAAAGTGCACTTCTTTTGATGAATCCCACTCTTCACACTATGACCCTTGTGCCAAATGTGCATTGATATTGTTTATAACAATGCGGTCAACAAAAAAGAAAGAGCGAATAAGAGTGAGACTATACCATCAGTTCTAGAGTTAAAAACTTAATTATTGAGGCCATACTGGTCACCTATAACTTATAAGCCAGTAGGCACGTTTCTTTTATTTTTATTTTCTTTCTGACACGAAAGGTTTCTTATTTAAGTGTGCATGAATAGCATAAAAGTGAAAAAACAATGTGGTAGCCCTATTACAGTTCAGTTAAGCTAAAGAGACTGGTATTAGCACTTCCCCTGAATAAACTAATTCAGTTCTGAACAGTATGCTCAAAAGCGTCACCTAAGCACTGTCATATACATAATTTCTAAGGTTAGAAGAGGTACACTCACTCAAGAATGTATACAGGCTCGTGCATGAATCGTTTCAAACCCGCCTCGAATATATTTTGTGCAACCTGCATGAATGTATAGCATAAGTACAGACAAATTCCAAATTAATTTTGTTAAACATAATCTACGAGTAGATAATCAATATAGTTACATGCACTTGGGATATGTTAAAAATATGACCAAAAGAAGTTTAGTTCTTGACACTCATAATAACTAATCTAAGTCTTAGAAAGGAATGGTGAGAGAATTGAGCTAGAAGAAAGTAAAAGGGGTATGGGTACACCTAAGTTAACATGGATAGTTGTAGTAAGAGAAGATATGGAGGAGATAGCAGGACGGAGTGTAGGAAGAGAATACGAGTAGAAAAGCTCAAGGAGCTTCATAAACCCGATCCCAAAACTGTTTGTAAACTTGCTTCTTGTTGTTAGCTTTCACTTCAAAGTGTGCATCAACGAGACAATTGCAGCCATGTTCATAAATTATTCACATATAGTTGTTCGTTAATATGGAATCCTATATTCTAGCACGAGTGTCTTAATTGAACATAAACTGTAACTTATCCCGAAAAACAAATCAAAACAAAACAAAGAAAAATAAAACCTTTGGATCCTTGTCAAGACAAAAAGCCATCATTGCATAGGCGACATAAACATGGTATGTGCAGTTTGGGGATTTCCGGGCATCAAGGAAGTATTTCCGAGCTGCTTCAACTCCTTCCGTTCTTCTCAAAAAGCGAATAAACTGCAGTAAGCAAACCATCAAAAGTGTGATAAAACATGTATAGCTACAAATAGAATTAGAGAGAAGGCCAAAAATTAACTTAAAGCAATGAAATATGGATATCAATATAGATTTCTCAATTCAACCAAACAACAATCTTACAAATTTATATAGCAGTGATAATAATATAATCAAATCAAAACTGAATAATTTAAATATCTATGACAGTGGTTGCATATAGCAACAAACCACAAAAGGAGGAATAAAGACTAATTAGGCAACACCAATAGCAATAGAGGCCAAAGAACTATTCACAAAGACAACCTATCTCCCATTTTCTCTTTTCTTTTTAAAGATGTAGGTCCTCAAGTTCCCAAGTTCTAAACTTGTTTTGTCCAAACTTGTTTCGCTTCTTATGTACGAGTCATTGACCTACAGCAGGTTCATTATGTAGCTTCTTCTTCCTTTAAGTATCTTTTGAACTGTAGATGTGTTCATACATTCGCTCATATGAATCTACATACAACTTTTTAACAAGAGCCCAATTTCATATATATTAAGGGATTTAGAATAAGTAGAACAAAATCTGAATATAAGAAGTGTAATTTTAGCAACCAAAAAAAGGGGTGAATTGGGGTTTAATTATCCTAAAAGATAAAATAAAATAAAAAATACTAAAAGCGACCATTTTAGATACCTTAGATCTACAATTCAAAAGGTCAAAGAAATTAAGGAGAATATTAGAATTATGATTAGTGTATGATGGTTGAAGTGGATGAGGGCTTGGGAGTTCTTAATGATATAAGAATGCCTTTAAAGTTGAAAGGAAATTTCTATAGTACCTATGATGTATGGCACTGAACATTGGGTTTCAACAAGGCTTCAAAATCATATGACAATGGTAGTAGATATAAGAATGCTTAAGTAGACTTGTGGTGGCACTAGGAAAGATAAGATTATAAATGAGAAAATGTGAATCGTAGGGAGATTAGTGACTCCATGAGAAAATTTGAAAGAACGTAGTTAGGAGAGGTTCAAAGAGGAAAGGGTAGAGGTAAGCTAACATGGAAAGTAGTGAGAAAAGACATGATAGCACTTAATTTAACAGAGGACTGGAGGAGATAGCATTAGATACGATAGAGTAGAGGAGCCCAAAGAGGCTTATTAAATGATATATGCAGCCAACCCTAAAACTGTTGGGGAAATGGCTTGATTGTTGTTGTATGTGTGTGCGTGTGCGCTCTTTTATCAGCTGGAAATGGTAATAAATTTAATAAAAGATTATGTTGACTAGCTAGTTACAAACTGAACCATTTTTTAAAATGTACTCTTTTCGTCCAACTTCAAGTGTCCAAGATACCAACTAGATGTCCAGCAATACTCCACTTTCATCAAGTTTCACACTGATACTTGTCCACAATTCGAACAAAGCACTATAAAAATAACATAGGACACACATTCTACAAACACGTCCACAAAATTTTTCAGAAACTACCTACTTGAATATGTGCTAGTGCTGTTGCATTAACACCCTCCCCTACAAGGCTCTCATAAATTTTCTTTGCAGGCTGTAGGAAAGAAGCACAGTGAATCAATTAAAGAACGTGAACCAAAAAATCACATCTAATCAAAATAAAAGGATACTAAGATTCATGTACTTGAATTGCTCCACGGGTTTCCTCAAGCTCAGCGTAAGCATACCGAATCATTTCTGAATCTGCTCACAAATATCCAATACAGAGAATATATAAAATCAAAATAAGAAAGAATAAAATAGGGGGTGTTGGAAGCATGAACAATTTTGGGGCAGAATCCACCACTAGCCAAACATAAATATAGATATAGAGAATAAAAAGATAAATATGATAGAGGCAGGAGTAAGAAGGTATAGAAATAGAATGCTGCTTGTCGATATGAGGGTAGATACATCATTTGACCCACTCCACTTTTCTCCATTAAAAATAAGTAAACACTGCTCGGTAAAAAAGTGTAACTTTTTTATCCAATACTTGAATATTCTTATCTCTTAAAGACAAAAAGAAACCAACTAACCAGGAAGAACTTTTAGCGCCCGTTGATACACTTTAATCGCAGCATCTATTGCACCACTTTTTGCATGCCACGTTGCATAGTCATACCATATATCAGGATAATGGTATAAATACATCAAACACTGGATACAGAAGACAATGTACTATTCATGATCAAAACGTAATGGATAAGAACAGTGTACCATAAACTAACAAAAAGTTTCATGCATTATGAAATACGCAGACCTAACTATGTAGCGAGATTAAATTGAAATCAATACAACAAACAGGATACAAGTAAGCAACACTATGTAATAGTACAAAAAATAGCAAGGTGTAAACTGTAATCTACATGTTTGATTTTAGGCTTTTTTTTCTTCCATTATATATAACTAGCACAAGCTACATCCCTTCTTGTTGGCAAGATTCAACCAAATACCTACCCCAACCACACTCCAGCACCTGGCCACTAGCACTAAATGCAACCCCAGCCCCCAACCCAAATGCTCCAAAAAAAATTATTGTCATAAATATCACTGTTTCTTTTAAATCAATGGAGCATTACTGGGGAAAATAATAATAAAGAAAAGGAAAAACAGATATGTAGGAGTAAGACACTTCGATAGAAAATACGCATGCATCTTATAAATGATAAAGGCTGTGATTATAAGAAAAGTTGTGAACGAGTCAAGCATCAAAAACCTTAGCTAACTAGCTAAGTTTAATAGAATGCAGAGCAATTTCTTGGCATAGTCAAGAAACTACAGGAGATTCTGATAAGCAATTAAGTCAATATGCAACAATGGCTGTTACTTCAACGGATTACAAAGCATTCAAAACAAGGAAAAAATTATATCTTCTGTACCTGCTCATATGCTAGTGTAACTCGCTTGTTGGAGGAAGCGCTGTCTATCCTTTGAGGGTTTTCCCTGCAACACAAATTTTATTCAAGTAAATAAGACTTTAAAAACAGACATCTCCATAGCTGAAGAGCATCTCGGTACCAAAAAGATGTACAATGTGGTAGACAAAAAACTAAACATCTCACTGTCTTTAGGTACATAATCAGTTATTAGTATGTCAATGCCATTTTGGATTCATTTCATATTGGCAAGCCAATGAAACATTGAAGAACATAAAAAAACAAGGACAAAAATCCTGTAGCACAACTTCCATCGGATTACATTTTAGGAATAATAATGACTTGCAGTGGATGATACAAAAATTATGATAAATATACTTTACCAGCAAACAAAAAGTTTGAATTATCTCTTCAAGGTTCTTATTCAAGAAACAAAAATTGATAATGAATGACACAACAAGTTGATAGTTTTTTCTTTGAAAATACTGCAGAACTGAAAAAGGCTTCCCACTCAAATTGACACAATCTTTTGAGAAAGAATATCATTGCAAAACATATTAGCAAGATTTAATAGGAAATTTATGATCTCCCAATACAATTTAGAAAAGTTAAGTATAATGTAGTGTGTGCACGCGCACGCCACCACAGGATAAAAAAAAAACGTAACTTTGCTTCTTACTTCTCAAAAGCAATAAATCTCTTCCAAGCCATCCATTGCACTTCTTCCTGTGAAAACCCAACAGCAAATTACACAAATCCAATAGAACAATAACTGAAAACATATTATTTAGTTGCAATGCAGACAATTTTTTTTATTTTTAACTTGTAACTTTCAAAAGGGCAAAGCTACTGTGTAGACCAATTTCTACTCAAATCCAAACAGTATCATAGCTTTGTAAGCGGCAACTCTGAAACTACCCAGCCAAACGTAAGAGCATTTTATTCATGTTAGTGTTCCACACAATTTATGTTGTGGTTAAGAACGGTCAATATAGTGGTTGAACCCTTCACCAAAAACTAAGGATTTTCAGTTGGAAACATGACATGGTAATAGAGCAGGTTTGGTTTCAAGCCTCACCCATTTTGAATGTCATCCCTGTCCCATTCAGTTGTTAGGCTTGCATGTGGGGGCAAGCTTTAAAGTGTCCCCCATAGTTTATACCTAGTTATTTGAATTGTTTCGGGCGCTTCCACCAAACAGTGTAGGCTTTTGGGTAAGAAACTTAAAAAGTTCCCACAGATGCTATTACTTGTCCCACAACTACAGATTATTCAGGGGCATTGGAGAGTAGCTGTAAACCTTAACCAAGAATAGAAGAGATGCAGACCATCAAGAAAAAGAGAGAGAAGGGAAAGCGGCAATAACAGGGTAGGATTTTGGGTACGGAACTTAAAAAGTTCCCTCAGATGCTATCACGCGTCTCACAACTAGAGATATTCAGGGGTGTTGGAGAGTGGCTGTAAACAATTACCACGAATAGAAGAGATCCAGACCTTCAAAATGAAAAGAGAAGGCAGAAAGCAGAAAATCTTCATGCCTCAAATTTGAGATACAAATCAGAATTTCCCATTTAATCATCTATAATAAACATATACATTAGATAAATACTTAAATAAAGCTCTTTCTCTCTTAATGCTAAATTTCAATATTGGGCCACACACAAGGGATTGGACTTCCACTAGTAAAAGGTTAATCTTGTTAGTAGAATTTACTTTATAGGACCAATGGGCCGAGCTACTCGATAGGAGTAGCTCTCCCCTTGTTAGTAGGATTTCACTTGAACCTTCATATATACCTCATTTCTTTCATATTATATCCATGTGGGACTTTTTCTTATCACCGCGTTCAACACTCTCCCTCATGTGGGAGACTTCACATGTTCTTTCATCATATGCCCAGCACGTTCACAATCAAAGACCTTTAAATCAACACCCCCTCATGTATACGTGTTTTGCTTCTATATGTGGACCATTGCAGGCATGTCTTTCTACAAGTGGACCGGAGACCACAAGGGGAGGTTACTCAATTGGACTACATGCCCACAAGCCCAAATGGAGTACTTTGATACCATGTTAAGTTTTAATATTTGCCTACACTACTAGAATGTCAAACTTATTGGAATTTCACTACACTTTATATATAGCTCATCTTTTTCATATTTTATCTATAGGACTTTAGTTATCACTACTTTCAATACTTAATATAGCTGCAATTCCTGCTCTATGATCCATCCTAAAATAAATCTTGAGGCCATATGAAAGGCCTGATAGCTCAACTAGACCTTATCGAGTTAATAACAAAGAACCACGAGCTACAATCCTACAACTAAATATCATAACCAGACAATCCAGGATTAACAAATTACCCTAGTCCATTAACCCAAAAAAAAAAGTCAATAAAACAGGCAGATAACCAGTATACTTGATAAAAATAAAACAGGCTCATGAAGCATATAGACTTTGTCCTTGGCTATCAAAGAGAGCAATTCTTATCTAGCTATCATATGGCTGCAGCATTTCCATGCCTAAGAATTGAATGGGCAAACCTACTCCTATTTAATGTGAACAAACTAGCTGGAAGGCCCAAAACAGAAAGTCTACGCAGACATTAATGAGTCAATAATCCTGAAAGGCAAGAACAAAGTAGAAGAGATTGCCTTGTAAGATCCAGTTGGAGGTACAGCAAGCATGTTCCAATCAATTTCATCTACATATTTCTTCCGCTCTCTATAAACCGCCCTGGCACTGTTGTATTTTGGCTGATAATCAGATAACAATCCTTTGGCCTGCTCATCAATATAATCAGAGCTAGAATCTGTTAAGAAGTGACACTTGTCCATAATAAAGAAAGTGTGCATGTGTGCAATGAAGATCCAGAAAGTTACCAGTTGACGGCTAACAGAATTCTCAAAATTTTCATAGTCCTTCCAAAGTTGTTCCACATGATGGGTAGGGGTAACAATAGCTTTCTGGTATGCTTTTCTCACAGCAGTCATTCGCTGGGTCTCTTCCTGAGTGTTCAGAACCTGCAGGATCATATCATATTAAGGATAAAAGAAATGGAGGAAGATATTAATAGCAAATTAGCAATTCTTATGCCATGTCCCATAAAGGCACAAAATAAAAACCTGGAAATAGATGAAGAAGTTAACAAACCGGCAGTGATTTTAAATAGGCAATATATTCCATCCAAACAGGCCCAGATGCTATGTCCGCTCCTGGTATCAGATGCATAAAAATAACCACCATTAAATTACTAATTATCTGGTTTCACAGGATAGTTCAACCTGTAATGTGCACTTGAACAAGTAGTGATCTAGTTTGGCTTATTCACTATGTGAATGTAAGGCTTTAGATCAAGTATATACACTGCGCTGCATTCCTCAAGCTTGAATTTTACTAACACATGAAAGCCTAGGACTTAACACTACTGCACCAGACAATGAACTGTATGCAGCTTACTCAATACTCTCCTGAGTTAATAATAAAATGGTTTTCCTATACTATTTCTAACTTTTATCTAAATGTCTAAGAAATTCCAGTTAACCGAAATCATGAAAGTGAAATAACATATCAGTTAAGCAAACATCATACCAATACATGCTACATATAATTTGATTACCAATTTACTTGCTAATTGTATGTAAGATTCATAGTAAAAAATCTCAGCATAGTCTAAACAATTCCTCACTGACTAATTAATGGGGCCAACCTATATGTACCACTATTGGAAGAAAAATAAAGGCACCAGCTAGGAAAAACTATACATTATTAACAACATCTGAAGTGCATTTAACTTTTTCTTTACCCTGGAGAAGTCTTGCTCTTAGGACCTCATTATGATACTATTATTGAATGATACTACTAGTCAGGGGGGAAGGAAGACAAAAATAGATGTTGAAATGTTCATTAAGGACAACAAGAAAAATCATGGCGCAACTAAATTAGCTTAAAAAAGGCTTGAGGAAGAAGACAGACCAAGATAGTTGAGCATAAAATCAAAAGCCTTTCTTGTCTCTTCCTGGCCCTCCACACCCTTCTTGTCATTGACTTTCCTGATGAAACGAATATAGCATCGCCTAGCAACAGGATAAAGCTTTTGAAATCATCACCAGAAGAAAAACCGCAAAAAGCAATATTAACTTGAATATGGTGAGATCATAACACTAGTGTACTATGCACAGATGCATACTAATATGCAAGGGGCACAAAACTTTAGCTTCCTGGAGCACAATTGGACAGATATTCTGACTGCATCCAGCTGATAGTCTTGCAAAGTGAAGAAAAAATAAAATTCACAAACAACCAAGGAGGAACATTTATTTTAGAGTAACTGACTAGACACAGTTCAGACGATATTAATACACTACTCTTAATTGACTTTATCAAATTGAAAATGAAAATAGAATATACCAAAGAGGAACTTGGAGACAGTTCAATAAGCACCGGCTAAATATCTGTTTTGTAGCATCATCATTATTTGCAGCCATGAAAGCTTCGACATATTGTTTCCAATATTTTGCCTGGAGATTATGGGAGATTCATTAAACTAAATCATATTTATGATTTCCCTACAAATATAGGAAAAACAACATTCTAAAATAAATCATTAATTAGATATAAATTATGTTTAGACAGACAGCCCTAACAAACTCTAAATTATGTTTAGGCAGACAGTGATAAAAAAAATAATAGTGGAATTAACAAATAAATGAATAAAGAAACAAGATATATCCACTATCAGCTGTATTTCCAATTTCAGTGTGATTAGATATAACCATTAACTGCATTTCCTATATATTATTTTTATCTCAAGACAGTCTAATGAGAAAGCAACAATTTACAAAGAAATGATTTATAGCTTGACTTCTCCAATTGGATCTTTGTACAAGGATTACTATTCAACAAAAGGGTTGGGGATAAGATTAATCACATATCTGTTTCACCTCATTATCAATGTTCAAGGATTTAAGGGACTCAAGTCCCACCAACAACGTTCCAAGCACCTAGGATACCATAAGGAATTTTAAAGGGAAAGACAACTCTCCTTAAGAGCCACGAACAAACCTCGCCCCTCATTATTACTACCATAATATGATCATGGGAGATATAGCTAAGCCTTAAGAGCTTTCCATAGAACTATTTCTTTTGTGTGAAATTGTGGTATGGTTGACTAGTATCAAACCATCCATAAAACACAAGTACACAACACCCTTAGGATCTAAAAGCACCTTTGCAAAGGAGTGAAAATCCCATTCCATTCCAGCAATGTAACAATATTCATCCTTTTTTTAATCAACATACATTGGGGTTTAAGTTACACAAATACGCACTCAAAATCAACAGCCTACCACAGCCATGACATAATCTTTTATTAGCAGACCCCATTCCAAGACAAAAACCACACAATTAACAAAAAAAATGAATAAAAAATAAGCAATGCATCAAAGCAAATGATTAAGGAAATTGAAAGTGCTCACAGCTGTGGGAAACAATAGGAGAAGCTTCTCATATATGGGTGCGGCCTCCGTGATAGGTAGATGCTATGGAGAAATAACAAACATAAAAAAATCAGAAAAAAATCAGTATTCAACGATCAGAACCAAACCAAAGAGAAAAAGAAAAGGGAGAATTTGAAGCCGAACACACACCTGTGCCTCGTTCGCTAAAAGTTCAGCGGCTTCAACATTGTACTTGTCAACGACGACATTATTATCCTGAAAAATCAAAATTATTGAGAGGAATTGAAGAATAGCGAGAGAGAGATAGGGCACAGAAACAAGAACATTACCTTATCTTCAGGTGCAACAGTACGATTCTCGGCCGATGCCATTCTTGGTTTCTTGCTGCTGTGGACTTGACTGCAATGTATACAACGATGAAGTTAACATAACAAATCAATATGATTTAAGGAAATTAAAATTTTGGGCTTAAAAAGCAGTGTAATTGTATACAACATTCACGTACTTTGCCCTCAAAATACATCTATTTTTATCATTTTTTTCGCAAATCGCAAAAGTATTCCGTTAGTTAGATTAGACAGACTTAAGTAGTAAACCATTTAAACACAAACAATCTTCTAGGGTTTTCTCTCTCTCAAGAGCGACAGATGCAGGTCCTTGGGCGGCGGTTAGGATTTTCGTATCGGAGCAGTTGTATCTCTCGCATGAGAGTAATACCATAAGGATATCTAGGAAGGCGATGATTGCTTTTGTGTGTGGCGGCTAGGTTTCGGCGAGGGGCGGTTAGGGAGTCGGCAACGGAGGCTTTAGGGTGTCGGCATCATCATCGGAGATTGCGACTACAACAGAGTTCAGTCGAGGTTTGCGAAGAGTATCAGTGGTAGGTGGCTCTTGTGATAGGATCAGGACGCAAGGTCGTCAAGTCTATTGGGGTCTGATTCAGCAAGTGATGATGCAGGTCCGGAGGTGTGGTCCAAATATGGTAGGATAGGATGGGAAGAAAGCTTCCCTAGTGCCCCTGGTTTGATTGACTGAGTAACACCCAGGTCAATAGAGTTTGGTTGGACAATTCGGGTGGAGGGTTTTCCAGTGCCCCTGTTTTGGATCTAGTATGGGACGTTATTAGCATTCGGGTTGTTCTTTTCTCGTTTTAGTTGGCTTTCATTTGCTTAGTTGGTTAGGGTTTGTTTTGTTTCAATTTTTTTCCGTTCTGTTTCGTTTCTACCGATGCGTTGTTCTTAATGAAGTTGCTTTGCTTTCTCTTCCCTTAAAAAAAAAAAAGCAGTAAACCATTAAAGTCCAATCAATTATTTTTAAAGAAATGATCCTCCTCCAAACAACCGGACCGATAGGTATGTTGGGTCAATCCGTCTATATCGATTTTCTTAAAACATTGCATGAAACTCATTTATAAATTACATATTTTGTTGTATTTTTTTATTATTAGCAAGCGTTGAAACCCAAGGATCTAATCTGGGACCTTGAATGGACCAACTGAAATCAACCACTTATTTTACTGAGTGTGTACTTATTTTGTTGCATTAATCTAACCCCGCTCTTAATCTCAAATTTTGTCTTGTTTTGGTATTGATTAAGTACTTTGGTAACATATCATTATAACGGGCTCTCTAATTAAGTACTATCATATCTAAAAATTATACTTAAAACTATAAAAACAAACCTCATATTATGATTTACGGTCATACAAGAAGAACACAAACAAATATTGGACATATTACTAAAAGAAAAAGAGAGAGTCTATTGATGATGTAGATTAGGTTGAAGGAAGAGAGAGTGTGTAGTTTAACAAACACTTATTCAGTCTCCATATCCTACAAGAAGGCTCTATAGGAGGCAATAAGAGGCAATAGGAGATGGTTTAGAGTTAACAAACAACCTCTAAATATTGGCAGAGTTGCACAATATGTAGTAGTAATGAAGATATATAAAATAGTTTTACCCTTTCTACATTAAAAATTTCTCAATTTCACTTAGACATCACATTCCTTCATATTTGCTTAGGGCTTGTTTGGATTGTATACTTCAATTGTTTGTAAACATAAAATGTTTATAGCCTTAAGAAACGCATTGAGCAAAAACTCCAAGGATGGAAATTGAACCTCCTCTCCCAAGCGGGAAAGCTTATTCTGATCCAATCCACCCTTAACTTCATTACAGTCTTTATTATGAAACTCTTTGACATGCCTAAATACTTTTCGAACTGGTTGATGGGTTCATAGCCAAATTCTGGTGGTCCAAATCTGGGGGAGTTAAAGGGATCCACTGGATCAAGAGGAACGTCCTTTCATGGCCCAAAAGCAAAGGGGGTTTGGGTATCCGCAACACCCACAACTTTAACATTGCCCTCCTAGCCAGCCAATTTAGAAGAATCTTATCCAATCCAGACAGTATGGTATCCAAAGCATTGATAGGAAAATATGGACTTAATGGGTCCCTTTGGAAATCTAAAGCTAAAAGCCCTAGCTCTTGGATCTGGAAAAGCCTTTGTAAAGGTAGGAATTTCCTCAGAAGAAACATGATTTGACAGGTTGAAAATGGTAAAACTATCAGAATCTTCCAAGACAAATGGCTAGGCCCTGAAGTTATTCCATTCGACTGCTCGAGAGGTCTCCAGGATCTTGATAAGGTTGACTCACTAATAACAACCTCTCCTCACAGAGCCTGGAATAGCTCTCTCATAACCCAGGCCTTCCTCCGCTCCATTGCTGACCTCATTATCAACCTCCCAATCCCTAAATGGGGAGTTATTGAAGACAGACTCAGATGGGTGACCCAAGCAGACTCGAAATTCCCTTTTTCTGTTAAAAAAGCCTATGACATTCAAGAAGACGAAAGGAACCCAAACTCTCAAAATTTAATCATCGGGGATAAAACTTGGAAATTTCTCTGGAGTGCCAAGATTCCGGAAAAACTCAAGATCTTCTGGTGGAACTTAACCCATTATGCTTTAGCAACCAAAAGTCTTTTGTTCCGTCGAAAGCTTAGTCCCTCCCGCTCCTGCCCCAGATGTTTAGCAGATGAAGAGTCAATCGAGCACCTTATCTTCCATTGTCCGGAAATAGCGAGGGTATGGTTTGGTTCCCCTTTAGCGATCAGAGTTGAAAACATTCCCTCTCCAAAAAACTGGTTACTTCAAATTCTTTCTTGGGCTAGAGCAAAATCTAACCCCAACTTCGGGCCTTTGTTTTGGAGCACTGCTCTGGCTTGGGAAATTTGGAAAGAAAGAAACAGAGGTATTTTTCACAACCAATCATTTTCCAAGACTCGAGTCTGGGAAGAGGCCCAATCCTTAGTAAATCAATTTGAGGTTTGTCTCAAAGCCTCTTCTCCTAATATCTCTCGTCCTCCGCCCATGAATCCCCTCCAAGTGCCTCGGTCCTTATCAGACATCCGAAACTCTTTCAATCTTATCTGCTTATGTGACGGCTCCTTCTCTTAATCTAAAACAAGAATTGGTTGGAAAATGCAGGATAGAGAAGGAAATATTGTTGCTCGGCAAAGCAAGCAGATTTATGTTAATGATGCTTATTCATCAGAAATTGAGGCGGTTTTATCAGCATGTAACTTTATATTCCGCAATAGATTATCTAATGTTTGTGTGCTAACTGATTCATACAATCTATTCAGGGACATCAGAAAGACTAGCTTGGAGACTCAAGGTAGCAGAGTAGACTTAGGAGCATCTTTAGCGGACATTTAGATATGTCTTTTTTGATAGTCACCTTATTACTGGTGACCTTTTGTATGTAAAAAGAAGCTTAACAGCTCCAGCGCATGTTCTAGCTAGTGTAGGTGCTAGTGGCCAAGATAAACAATCGTCTTGTAATATATTTATGCATGTTTACTCTGCTACTTTCAATTAATATTATCGGCTACTATTATAAAAAAAATGTTTATAGATGTACGTAGCTGGAAGAATGTAAAATGTTTGTAGAGAATAAATGATTTGTTTGGTAAACTAATGTCTGAAGTGAGTTTGAAATGACAAAAACAATTTAATGAACAAATAAAAAGAATAACTATATATGTGGTCGACCCACATATGTGATTAGTTTGACAAACATCATATCATATAGCTAAGTGGTCGACTTTCATCTACGGTTATTGACAAATATTATTTCATATAACTGTGGTCGACCCTCCGTTTGTGGTCAACCCTCTCTTTTTATAGATCATATTATCTTATTCTATTGTCGATCTTCTCTGTCCTTATCTTTTCTCTGTGTGGGGTCGACCCTCTTCTATGATTATTGGCAAATATCAACTCATATGACTATATGATCGACCATAACAAATACGGGTCGACCTTGTTGTATATTGTTTGTTCTCTCTCACTCTCTTTGTTTGAAAGGCAATGTGGGCATGGATACTCTCACAAGAGCTACAGTAGTCTCTCACCTCCTGTGGGGGGAGCTCCTGCAGGATCTCATGCAAGCCCAAAGTCTATAGACAAGAGCTATAACAAACAAATAGCCAAACAACTTTCTCATCAAATGTCTAGATTTTAATCTTGAAGAAATTAAGTAGACAACCCAAACAACCACTTAATTAGGTAATGCACAACTTTTATGTTATTACACTTCTATTAAGCAACATTGGAGATGCTCTTAAACAACAACATTCAATAAGACTGTAATTATTCTTAAGTTACAATTACTCTTTTAGATTATACAAAACTTACAAACCCCAATGACTAGAGCCAACAACTCCCAACTCCCGTGAATCCCTTACAGACCATCCACTCCACACTTGCTCAAGAAAGGCTCATGTTTATGGCTAGAATATCAATATCATTTGCAACTTTGTCACACACTCATCTCCTTGCTCCAACCAGCTTTCCCTCCATTTCAGCATTTGAGCACTATCTATCGCTTCAGATTACACGAGACGTTTACGATTGGAGCTTCAATTTCACTTCTTCAAGGCAAGCTTCAAGCTCTCTGAATTCTTCTGTGTTCGAGAAATTCACGCCCTGCCATTAACAACAAGGATAATTTCAGCAAAGATGTTTTATTTTCTTAACATTTTTCAACAAAAACTTCTTCTCCACACTAAAATGAGGGTCCACTTTCTCTATAAAAAAAAGTTATCCTAAAAATATAGAGAAACAATTTACCTGCTTAACTACATTCTTCAAGTGCATTTCAGCTGCTAGGAGTTCCCGACGGCTACCAGTTACCGAAGAAATTTCCATATAAACTTTACAGAGTTCCAAGGAAGCACATGCAAACTTTTTGAAACGATCTCCATCTTTCCACAAATCAGATCCCTGAGAGAGAACTTAACTATCATTTACGAACTTATAGTCCTATAAGTATTGCATTTTGGAACAAATATATTTCAGCTCTGCCGCAATGAAAATTATGTAATATAGAACAAAATAACTTAAGGTTGCCTTTGGTAACATGAATTTGATTTGAAATTTTGGATTAGAAATGTTGTATTTCAAATACAAATATAATATTTGGGAGACCATAGAATTTAAAATGACAAGGTAAGAGCTGTCATTTGAAATCTCATGTTCTATGCATGTTTTGAATGTATTGGATTTGACTCAAATCTAAATCCAAATTCTTGAAGTTTCCAAACACCTCGTTAGGCTCAAATCCAGTATTTCATTTGAAATGATGTTTCCCAAACACACCATTAGAACCCGCATATATCAAGAATAAAGAGTTGAATTTCATGTTCTATGCATGTTTTGAATGCTATTGGATTTGACTCAAATCCAAATCCAAATTCTTGAAGTTTCCAAACAACTCATTTGACTCAAATCCAGCATTTCATTTGAAATGATGTTACCCAAACACACCATAAAGAACCCACATATATCAAGAATAAAGAGTTGAGGTCAATACCAGTACTTGTAGTTATGATGGAAGCCTACCATGATCGCAGGGAAGGATCAGAACAAATTTTTATTGAGAAATATCAACTACATCAAGGATTTGCTTACCTTAAGCATATATTAGAGGTTGAAAAACCTAAAAAAGTCCTTGATAATACTCCCTCCGTCCCAAAATGAGTGTCATGTATCTCTTGCATTTTTGTCCCAAAATGAGTGTCTTATTTCCTTTTCTAGTAAGTTAGTTATGCATGAATTGTCAATAATATCCTTATAAAAAGTTAGTTAGGATCTCTCAACACATGATCATGAGAATACAATAGTAAACATAACACACTAATTAACTTCTCCTTAATTTTTCTCAAAATAGAAAGGACACTCATTTTGTGATGGAGGGAGTATTATTTATTGATGGATTGAGTTTTTAAACTGAATTTTTAAAATCCCTCTACTTGTACAGAAAAAAGAGAGCACCAAAACATATTTTCCAATCCCAGTTAAAATAACTTCAGATCAGCATTCCTCCCCACAAAATCCTTCAATTTCTATCTCAATTGACTGCGAAAATTATTGCAGTGATTATCTACCATCTTCATACCATCTATTTGCACTGCACCAAACCTCTGTGGGTTTAATTAAACATTAACCCCACCATAACAATGTTGATGCAATGGTTCCCAAAGAAGATACAAATACTGCCTTAGTAGGAAGACATTAATGTTATACCTTGTGTGTACACGAAAATAGATTGCAGCAATACTAATGGGTAGTACCTGGTATGATCGTACTTGCTTCAAAAGGGCTTCAGAGCACATTGTAAGATCTCCCTTAATTTTTAACCACCGTGCATACAAACCCCACATTTCTGCTCCACAACTACTTCGAACTATCTGCATCAGAAGCAAATCAATGGATCAAGTCCATGCTGTTCTCACACATCTAACAAAAAATCCCCTACAGACTCACATGCACATGAGAGAGAGATAATTTTGGCAATAGTCAAGGAATGAGAAGAAGACTGAAAGCATTTCTTTACCTGCTGTAGAATTTTGCCTAACAACTGGAGCAAGTTCTCAGTCTCCCGAGATCGTCCTACTCCCAATTTTTCAGATGTAGACTCATTGGTAGAATCTAAACAAGAATCGGAAGGTTGCACTTCATCTGTAAAATTATGATCATGGGTAACCGCAGGAGACACAACAGTAGTTGATGCCCTTTTTTCCACCTCTATCACAATTCTCTCTAACAATTCAACATCAACTCTTTTACTGCTGCTCAAATCTGACACCATCTGTATTGCTTCCAGAGCCTGCAAAAATCTAGAATGATGCCTCCACAATTTCTTATACGCCAATGGTGCACTTGGCATGCAATAAAAGTATAATAATAACAGTGGAAACAGTAGCAACATTGGTAACCTAAGACAACAAATAAATCATATTGTTGAAGAATCATTATTACTTTTCATCACAACATCATGACATGCATTGTGGCATTTAATATCTTTCTAAAAACTATATTGACCCTTCATTACAATTTTTCATACGAATTCTTCAGCAAAACTATTTGGGATCATCCACATGCATTCTCCTTCACTCAACCCAATCTAGCCCCATATTCTGCATAAGTCCTGCATTATCATTCTTCCCTATTTATTTCTTCCCATGTTAAACTTGTGTTTCCCTCTAGTCTTTTTTATTTCAACTACTTGAACAGATTCATTAAATTCCCTGCATAACACATGCCCAAACTATGTCATAAGATAAGACAGTTTTGTCTCCTCTTATTCTCCAATGGAGCAACTCCACCTTTTTTGATAGGTTTGTTGGAATATAATATTAGACTATAAATAGGGACTTCAACTATAAACTTTACCTTTTAGTTAAGTTGATTCTCTAACATGGTATCAGAGCATGAGTGACCTTAAGGTCACAAGTTCAAATCCCGATACTCTAAAATGTATAATTTCTCAAATCTATCTATTATATGTGACCTTAAGGTCACAAGTTCATATCCTGACACCCCGAAAAGTATAATTTCTCAAATCTATCGATTATCTCTCTTTGGACTCTCTACATGTCTCTTCTACTATGGGCTTCCTCTCTCATTCCTTTCCTCTACTGCCACAATTGGCTCAATAATATCTCTCTTCGATCCAATCGTAAAAATTAAGAAAATAAGAATGGACTCTTATCTATCTCTAATCAGTCCATATACATAGTAAAAAATGAGAATAGGCTAGACTCCCTATCTATCTCTCATCAGTCAACCTGCAAAGGCATAACAGGCCACATGAGGGGGCGTATTGGAATATAATATTAAAGTATAAATGAGGACTTCAACTATAAGTTTGAACTTTTAGTTGAGTTGGTTCTCTAACAAGTTTCATTACTAATACTATCATTCCTAGTGTTAACCATTACCATACATCCACTTGTGCATTCTCATCTCTGCTACCCCCATCGTATGGCTTCAGAATATCTTCCAACTCCGCAGTACAGTGCTATACAGTATAGCTGAGTGTACAGCTAACCTATAGAACTTGCTCTTCACCTATGAAGGAATGCTTTCATCACATAGAACCACAAAAGCACATCTCTCTATCATCCATTCCACTCTACAACTATTAGTAAATTCAATTCCAAACTTGCCATTTCAATTAGAGATCCAAGGTATCTAAGATGATCACTTGTAGTAACCTTCTATACCCTCTACCATGACTGCACTTTCACTCAACCTCCTATTCTTGTTACACTAGCACATACAAACATTGACTAGTACAGCAAATAGTGCAATTCAGTTTTGGAAATTACAAGCAGATTCACTAGATAGCCTTAATACAACATTCAAGACAACCTTGAGTGTTTTCTACGTTTTGGAAATTAGTTCAAATTTGTCAATATTTACATTTTCCCAGCTGCCAATTCCTTACTTCGTCGCTGCTTCATATCACTAAACTTTTTCTGAAGAAAGACTGTCTTATCATCTCATTTTTGAATTAGTTATACGTAACCTTGAGGAGGGCAAAGAAGATAATCTGGTTTTGATTGAAAAGATAGGTTGATTTGCGGCATACATTAGTGACTAATTAAAAAGCATATCAATTAATACCTGAGAAATATTGCCAACATCTAGAGCGACATTGCAGAAGTTTTCCCACAACTGCCAGCTGTTTCGCCTGCCAGGAAGACAATTTTACAGTCACCACATTATTCAACCTTTCCAATGACAGAAAGCAAATACGAAATGTTACATAAGAAAATGCTCTAATTAAAAGATAAAGACAAACTTGAACTTAAGTGCTTCCTTAAATGCAATGAAAGACTCTTTGCTCCTTTTCTTGATCATATGCCTGCCAAACTCAAAAAGTAAAAATAATCAGTAAAGCATGATGGAAGTGTAAAAGAGTATTTTCAAAGCATACCTCTGAGATTTAAGTTCTCTTATGTTGGTAAAAAAAAAACATCAGTAATGCAATTTTACCCACCATGTTACAACTTTAATCTTAACATTATTTGTTTGCAAAATCTTAAATCAAGGAAATCATTTCACATGCAATGCAGATCAAAACGAGCTAGGGGAAGAAAGCATACAAGCAAGCAATATTATTCCAAGCCTCGCCATTATCAGGATCAAGTTGAACAGCACGAGTGAATGCATCCAGTGCCTTTTCAATATCCCTAGCCTGTATATAATATATTTTGCAGTAAGCATCAGATCTAAAGGGAAACAAATTGAAATAAAGAAATGTTCAAGTACATCATAACACCCAATATAATATAAGACATATTGTAGATCCCACAAGCTACCTTTAATGCAGCAGCTCCCAGTGCAAACCAGCCATCTGGAAATAAAGAATTTAAGGCCATTGCTGACTCCCTGAGGTATGAAAAAGAAAGTTTATGCATCAGAACAAATACACCAGAATATTGGAATACAAACATATAAGGCTTTAAAGCAAACAACTTCGAGCAAGTGACTGCTGACAATCAATAAAAGAGGAAGTACCAAGTAAAGACCAATATTAAAACTATATATATAAAAACAAATTATCAGTTAGCAACCCCTGATGGATTCACCTTAGCTCGAGCTGACTTATTGTTTGATACCTCCAGAGCCTTCTCGTAGCAGGCATCATCATTTGTAACAACACCAAGGGAACACCTGGACAAAAATAAAATAAGTACCAATTCAGATAAACATGCAGAAATTAATGAAATAAATAATCGGCTGAAGAAAGTGCATAATGTCATTTTTCTCCATGATGATCTACATTTCTGCTTGAACTTTCCCTTTTCTCCATCTTTCCTCTGCTTGTGTATTTAATTCTTTCTTTCCATTTCAAGATATCTTATTTTCAATCAACCTCACAACATCTTACAAAGTAATGGCTCCTTAGCAAGTTCAATAATTGGCAAATTCAAACAAAACCAAAAACTGGAAAGGGTTAATTGCTGACGCCTGACGATCAATTATATTTAGTGAACTGATAAGCAGCATTTTTGATTGCATTAAATGCATTAAAACTGAATCAAAATAATACAGGAAAGCATGTATATTGTATATCTACAGTAAAACTCCATGCCAATTCACATATCATAACCTTGGGTCACTAGGCACTTCAATTAGTCGTGCCTTGATGAGTTCAACAACTGGAGCTTTCTTCTCCAGTAAGCTGTTATATATCACACATAAGTCAACTTAGCGAAAAAAAATAATAATAATTCAACACACACCATAGAAAACCGAGAGAGCAACTCGACATTGATCTGATCAAGCGCCACCGATATGATAGAGCATAAACCCGTTGGTAAACTATACAATTGCAAATGAAGTAATCATTTGACATCACATGCCTTAGGCATGTTCTGAATCCTCTTTGCGCAAAAATTTAGTCCAAGTTCTTTGTGTATCAAATCCAGAATTTCAAATCAAATCAAATATTTCAAACGGAGCATTAAATTACTCAACGATTCTCAGTGACAATGCACATGACAAATGTTAAAGGAACATAAATTGCTACAATGGACACGAAGATAAGAACAATGTAAAGGTATTTTCTACTTGAACTGAACAATTGAAACATAGACATGGTTTCTAGACTGAGAAATCGAGAAAGATGATATGAACAAACCCTAGTTCTTGGTGGTGCAGTTAAAACAATATTACTGAGAAATTGAAGATTGAGAGAAGCAGTAGCGGGAACAAACCTCAAGACGAGCTCGGAAGCTGAGAGATTCGCGGCCATTGTTGCGATTGTGAAGCGAGATTGAGAGAAGCTTTGGTAATGAAACAAGAAATGGCCATAATGTTAGCAGCAATTGAGAGAGACGAGTGGCGCACCATCGGTCTGCGTCGGTCGGAATCGGCGTTCGTCGGTCGGAATCGGCATCGGCATTCGTCGGTCGGCGTAGAGTGTTCAAAGAGAGAGGTTTTTGTGTTTTGTTTACTGTTAGATTTTAGTTTTATTTTTTGTTTTATTGTTTTTTATTGTTAGATTTTAGTTCAGATATATAGGCACATAGCCCATACTTTAATTGTTCAGGCCCAATTTAAAATTAAGGGTTTTGGTTGCAGTTAGTAACTGCAGGTTAAGCAATTAAAAGCCCAATTTTAGTTGCAACTGAAAACTGCAACGAAAAACCGCGACTGTAGGTCCATAATGCTGTAGTGAAAAAAGATATACAGAGCAAAATGCAATGCTACCCAACACAAATTAAACATACTCAAAATCCAAATGGAGGTGATCACAAGTGTTTACAAGTACATATTCATGTTACATTAGCAGGTAATATGAGCTGACAATCAGGCCGGAGGCCCATGTGCCATAACTAGCCCAACTTAAAATAGCATATGCATGGCGCCTAGTATTCGTGCTTTTTTTGGGCCTGACCCGTTTCATATTTTTGGTTGTAAAAATATTTTCAATTTGTTATGGAGTACAATGTCAAACTTTTTTGTGATTTAAAAGTGAAAATTATGATTGATGAATTAATGGATTTTAGTATATTTAAAATTTTTAAAATGAAAATGATATTTGAGGAATGAGTTAGTAATTTGGAATGATAAGTTGATGTGCAAGTCTAGCAAGCTAGTATATATAAACAAGAGATGTGCAAGTGTTTAATAATTGGTAGTGTCTGGATTATATTTTTGGTTCAAAATCACCTTCGCATTCTCATTTTCTTTATAATTTAGCGGCGGGATAGCAGGCATGCAATGTCTCGTGTTTGTCACCCCCAACGGTTAGTTGTTAGCTTTCTCCTAATTAAATCCATAAATTCCAATCCATACTGTCGGCAAAAAGGCTCGAACATAAACATCAAAGAAATTCTAAAGCGCATCACCTTCGCATTCTCGTTCTTGCTTCACATTTTCATTCCAATTTTTTTAATCCTTACACTAAGTTATATATAATTGCTTTGGTGTCCAAAGACTCATCCAATGAACCATATACAATTATATGCAGTGCCTTTATTATGATATGTATATATGATATATAATTATACAGATACATGACTGCTTCATGTCCAACTCCAGAGGCTGCAAATTTCACTGAAATTATTAGACCGATTGGCTAACGAAGAAAATGACTGTAACTGCAGTTCTTGATGGTGCTGAAGATAAGTTGATGATGATGATGAGAACATATGGTCAAGACCATCTTGTCCATTGAGCTGACCAGCTACAAGCTGATCCACAGCTGACCATTTGGTAACATTATTTGAGCCTCCTACTTCACCCACCAACTCTAAATCTCCATGATCATAGACCTTCATCACTGGAACCTGGCAAGATATTCTTGTCATGTTGTTCTCAACTTCTCTTTCTTCTTCGTAAACCGAAGAATCCGGCACATTGATTCTTGTTTCCGGGACATTACGGAACGATGAGTGTACTCCTGGGTTTTGTGTTGATGGTTTCTCTTCTTGAAAGTGCGACAAACTACCCATCCTTCATCTTGCTGACCCTCTCCAACAACATGACTAGGCACAATCTGCACATAAATTTAGTTATTAATTAGTAACAAAGAAGAGCTTAGGGTACGTAAATTTTGTAAGAGCTTACGTACGTATTGCTGGGAGTTATCATGATCAAGCCTATATTCATACATGATCCAATCTGATTTTTGTCCGTTTGGAGCTCTTCCTGAGTAGAACACAAGTGTCTTCCTCATCCCAATGA
>JAYMTH010000146.1:0-28398 GCA_036897465.1 Pelargonium australe
CCACGTGTCGTGTTTTTACTGGTCCTCAGGTTTATGATTTTTTGAGTAGAATCATATGTGTTGTTGTGGTTTTGAGAGTGGAAAATGTTATTTCTGTTTCGGTTTATTTTTCAAATTGTTCGTGTTGTTTCAATTTGGTTCCTCAATTATGATCCGACCCAAGTGTGCATGTTGCCCGCCAATTCAAAATTCTTTATCATAAACTCGTTCCTACTTAAAAATGAATATGGCTTATTTTATGTTACCCGAGCACACTTAAAATTGCAAACTGAATTTCAAGCGCCCGGGAATTTGGGTATACATTGTCATGTCTACACGACTACATGGTTATTCTATGTTACCGATCCTGCAAAAAATAATGCAAGTCAAATTTCAGGTGTCTCAGATTTACATCCAAATTGTCAACTCTATATTGCGTTTGACACCCGTAAACCAATACACGTGTATCTTTTATTTGTGTTGATTAAAATAGACATGATCAGTTCTTTGGGTGAATAGAACAAATTAGCACCATTTGAATATGTGATGCTACTTCTAAAATAATTATAAAATTATGGACTAAACTGTAAATTCTATTTAATTTATTTGCAATAAACCCCCTGAAGTTCAATAAATTGCATTAGAGTCCTCAATATTCAACAGCACTACTTCACTTCAACACAGTCCTTTCTCTCTCTCTCCGAAACCTAAACCACACTTCGCTTCTTCGGTCGCCAAGAACACGAGAAAATCAGGTACTGAAAACGCTCTCGATTCCTTTACCGTTTGTTTGGTTGCTGAGAAAATTGAGGAAAACAACGGAAAATTCTATGTTCATAAGCTTTCTCTGCGTCACTTTCTTTTCGCAGTCTCTGAACTAAGTTTCACTTTCGTTTAGGGCTCAGTTTTGCTTCAGAGCTCAATGTTTTCAATTTTCTTTTCTCTTCCTGCGTTTTCTCGGGAAATCAAACTAGTTTCTACTGCAATAGCTTAGTTCTGGTTCGAGCCCTAAGTATCGGCCATTTGAAGTGGTGTATAAGAGATTCCGATTTGGTTGTTTCAGTTTTTTATTCAGTGTTTGAGAAAGAAGAAACCTAGAGATGAGCGGAGGAGGAGAGAAAGGCTCGGCGACAAAGACACCTGCCGATTTCCTCAAATCTATTCGTGGCCGACCTGTGGTCGTCAAGCTCAATTCTGGAGTAGATTATAGAGGTCAGTCATTTTGAAGTTTTCAATTTACAAATACTTGTAAGCAAGCTTGGTTTGGTTTCGGAATTTTTATATGCGATTATGTATTTTAGAATGTGTGAATTGTGATGTTGAATTATCAAATATAATATATGAACTTAATTTTTTCATCGATAATTAGCTGATATTAGGTTGTGTAGATTAAAAAGGGATAGCAATTGTAGTTGAAATATTGGAGATATAAATCCCGGAAGCATCACATTACTTATCGTTTGCTTGCAATAAAATTATAGGAAACCAAGTATGTTTCGTGTAACTGCGTTTGTTGCTTGGTTTGGTCTCTGATTTTGGCATGGGATTGTGTATTTTAGAATGCTTGGTGTTGAATTATCCAGTATAATTTGTGAACTGATAGTACTTGTTTATAGTCGGTAATCAGTAGATAATCAACTGATATTAGGGTTGTGTAGAGTGAAGATAGATAGCAATTTGAATGGAAAATATATGTTTTTCTACTCATTCACGTGAACATCTGAATTGATGTAACTCTTGTGATTGAGCTTGTCGTTGAAATATCAGAGATGTAAATATTATTGTTTGCTTGCAACAAAGTTATAGGGAACCAATTATATGCCATGTGATTGATTTTGTTGTTTTGTTTGGATATTAAATTTTTTCGCTGATATTGGGCCATGTAGGGTAAAAATAGGTAGCAATTTTAACGAAATATATATATTTGAAACTCTTTATTCGACCATCTGTTCTGCTTCATGTGAAGCACTGAAGTGCTTGTTATAATTTGTGTAATTGAGCTTGTTGGTGAATTATTGGAGATATAAATTACCATAAGCTTCAATTTGCTTATGTTTGCTTCCAACGAAGTTATAGGGAACCAATTATATTTCAGTTTACTTGATGACAAAATCACTTAGTTGACGATTGTTATCATTTAGCTATTGTTTTGCTTCAAGTTTGTGAAGCTGGGCTGTGGATTCTTCACGAGTTCGTATGAAGGCTATTTGAATTCTATTAGTTTAGTTGTTAATATATATTGACGATAGCCTTACACTAGCTGTATTCAGGATAGAATAGCTAAATGAACGACCCCTTAGGCTCTATCAGTACTAATTTTGCTCCTCGTTATCATTGATTCTGATATATGAGGTGTTTGCTATGTAAGATTAAGATATAGTAATATGTACTAAAACCTCACTGATGTTCGTAGAATCATTTATCATTTTTGCCTCAGTGACATGGTGATTGTCGTACTTCTTTACACTTATTGGCAAGGGTTATTTAACTTTATATACTACTCTATAGTATAGTTACGGTCAGTTTTGTTTGGACAGGCATTCTAGCTTGTCTGGATGGATACATGAATATAGCAATGGAGCAGACCGAAGAATATGTGAATGGGCAGCTGAAAAACAAATACGGTGATGCCTTCATTCGAGGAAACAATGGTATGGTCTAGTGATCTTGTTTTTCTTCTAATTGTGCATACATAGAGCATACATTTAGTTGAGAATTTGGGTTTTGTGTCGGGGTTTCTGGTTCGGGAAAAGGTGTAGGTCGGGTTGCGGATTTACATATAAAAAAAGTGCGGGTGACTGTGGGTTTGCCCGACCCAACCTACATTTTTCCAATGATGAATCCGACCCAAATTGTAGGTCAGATTTTGGGTGTGCAGCTTTGGTCCAAATTGCTGGCTCAAACACACAAACACGTAAATTCGATATAAGGCTCACCTTTGCATCTTTTTGTGCAGTTCTCTACATCAGCACTACAAAGAGGACACATGCTGACGGTGCATAGCTTTCCAACATGAAGCAAAGAACTGAATGAGCTGACTTATTTTGTTCATGTCAAGAGCTTGTGAGTTCTTTTCGGATCGTTATTGAAATTAAATACAGCATCGAAACAAACCTGTTAAACCCCTTCAACCCGATCTATATTGGACGATAAGTGCCTGCATGGCTTGAATTTCTGAGTAGATTGGAATCCTTGATTGTTGCATTCTCTAAGACCTATTTTCGCTTTCTTTTTTTGCGATTGGAACCACTTTCTTGGCCATGGCTACCGTTTGCCTAATGTTTTTGGATTTGCAGTAGATTAGTTTCTCTTGAAATTAAATTATATTAAAACCACGTCCTCAGCTGACACACACCTATAGTTCAACCACAACACTTTTTTAGAAGTGGTGAGTTGAATTTTTTTTTCGAATATCGGAGTTTCAGATTGGAGTTGGGCTAGATTTCTTCTGGTTCAGGTTCAGGATTCAAAATGGTGCGTGTTGCGGGTTTAGCTTGTGTTTTCCCAATCAAACCCCTAAAATGGGTCTCATTTGTGGCTCCAAATTGCAAGCAAGTTGTGGGTTTTTTTAGTATAAAATGTGTTGGTTTAGAGTGAGTTTGTCAATATCAACACGAAAAAATGTACGGTCTGATTGAGGCCTCAATCTGCATGCAGGTTGTGGTTTTTTATGCATAAAATGTTCGGGTGGGCTTAGCTCGAGCAACAGGGTATAAAAATGACTCCCTTTAGAACAAAAGGGCGCCATAAAGGTTAAGGTAAACTAGAGATGGATAAAAAGTTTTCAAATAAGAAATGCACAATTTTTTGGGGCAAACCAATTTGAAACCAAACTATAGCTCACTAGCGATTACAGAAATGGCGCATCAAGAATGAATCATAATATGTTTGATAAATTTCAAACAAAGAAACTTGGAAGGAGGTAGAGAATAAACATGTTTTAGCTGTAAATTTATGAAATTATTTTCACCATTACCATCTCAGATTACAGACTACGAACTTACCAGAAATTAATGGTCGAACAAATATATTTAGCATCTCCGGTGTAGTATTTTACAAATATATACACATAAATATGATTTGCATTACAACACTTTTCTACAATCACTTGTGTTGACACAAAAGCCACTTGACTACCAGTTACACCAAAAAACTAAATAGAGAAATGGGAACATAACTAGAGAAAAAAATTTGATAAAAATAAAATAAAATAAAATAAGCCCTCACCCGTGCGAGCGGGCGAGCCAAAGTGTCTTGGTGTCTTTTTCAACTGTCACTGAATTTCCTATGTAAGGGGATGATCAGAAGATTGATTTCATGAGCTTCAATCGCGGCTTTATGTCAATATTGTCAAAGGGCTTTGCCTGCTCTACATGGATGAAATCTCTGGTTTTAAGAACCTGCACGATCATTGATTGGACATCGACATCAGGGTAGCGTCTTTATAACACGAGCACAATGAAAACAGATTGTATATTAATTAAGAGCGGAAAACAAGGTGTGGCCTAAGAAGGGGGAAAAGTCTTGTCGAGGCACAACATTTTCTTTTTCTAGAACTAGAGAGATCCAACAATTAACAAATACCAATATCCTAAGAAAGAAATAGAAGAAAATCTGATCACATACCAGGGTTTCGAAAAACATCCTCGATGCTTCTTTACGCGTTTTACCAGCTAATAAATTGTCCATGGGAAGCACTTTTCTTCCATGCGAAGCTTCCTTATCGAACATAGTTTGAAGATACTTGGACACAGCTCTACAATATCATATACAAGTAGATGAGAATTTGGAACTTTTCAAGATTGGAGAAATCTTATTAGAAAATGATTTATGATACTAAACAAAAAGCAAGACATGCTAGAGAATAAAAGCAATGTGCAATAGGATTCAAGATTGTTCATCCAAAAACAGATGATTTTTTGACCCCACAGCCAGACACTTTACAGTAATTTAGATGCTCGAGAGACCCAACACACTATACACACACACACACACACACACGTTAGTGCAAGACAGACGGAGAAAGAGATAACACGGATCTCCTACACGCAACAAACTCTGTTTCATCAGTTCTTCACACAAATTAACAAGTTGTGTAAAATAACCTAATTGACCTTATGTAATATACTCGTTAATTACTACTCATTTACTGCTTGAATGGAATTGAATTGAATTGAATTAAAGGGGCATAATTGGCATCCCATGCATCTTGAAATGGTAGAATGACACTAATTTAAGACAAATTTTGTATTCTAAATCAATACATTTTGAAACGGAGGTAGTATATATAATATAATGAGACACGCACTAAAAATAACACAATCAGTAAGCATATAAACCTGGTGCGAGAGGACCAGCCACTATTCTCAGGAATACGGGCATCTTCAGTATAAGGTTCGTATTCATCTTCTTCTTCAGCTACCTCATCGTCATCCACATTTAAAAAATCTGAAAAACAAGAGAAACTGTCAGAGTAGAGGATATTTCAAGTAAAACAACTATGGAACCATATGCCCAACAATTCTAAACATTTAGTGTTAATGGTTATCTCGCACATGGGACAGCGTATCACAAAGGGTCGAGTTTTAGATACAAAACGACAACGACAATTGTCTTTACGCGGCAAACATATAAGTTGGAATACAGCAAATTATATACTTCAGCGGACAGAGAATAGTAGCATAACGTTGAGAAAAAATATAAAAAACTAGAGGTGGATATTTACAAACATAATTGAAAGAAGAAGAAAAAACGGACCTGTATTATTTTCAACACCCAAATTTCCAAATTCCTGCACAACATCGCAAACAAAACAATAATAATTTAGGGTACATATTCAAATATTATATTTACAGGTGATAATATTTAAGAAATAAATTTTAATCAAGCGTATAACTTACACTATGATCTTCCAATGGAGGCTGATCAGAAGGAAGAACTTCAGCATTCCATTCCAAGGTGCTTTGTTTCTCAGTCTCCTGATAGCCTGAAATATCTCCCTCATTGAATGAGGCGTTTGGCACACCCACATCAAGTTCTATTGAATCTGAAACTCTGTGTTCCTCCTCGCCGTGGAGATGCTCTGAGGCCAAGTTCTTTTCATCGCAGCCTAATTCTGTAGAGAAGCCTTTATCCTCATCCACAACCTCTAACTTTCTTTCCCCAGTTTCATTTGCAGTTTGGTCATCACATACAGAACAATCTATCTGAGAGTTCGCTCTGATATCTATTGATGGCTCACCATTGCTTTCCTTGGGAAAGTCGTCAATGGCTCCAAATTCAGAATCAACTAAATTATTATTGCCCGCATCAAGCTCTGCAACATCAGTAGCGCCATCTTTCTGATCGGCTATTTCCAATACAAAAGCGTCCTCAACAGGATCAGTATCCGATTTCTTAGCAGGCGACAAGCAAGATGTATCCATGGCGTATGACACCTCAGTCCCAGGAATGAAGTCATTTGCTGCATCAGTAGGTGCAAGACATTCTCTATCAATATCCATTTGAGCGGACTCACCACAAGGTTCATCTTCTGCAGTCTTAAGCTCAGGTACATCTGTCAGGGGGAGAGTCTCAATAGGTTGTGCTTCCACCTCGCTTCTGACATCCGTAGTTTCAATCCCTTCCTGAATTTCAGTTTCTTCAGTAACATTGAGCCTACTAGGAGATTCTATCTCCTTAGCTGCTTCCGAAGAATTATTGTTTTCACAAGTCACGGAAACGCTTATCCTACTCAGATCATGTTTTTCACTGTGCAGACAATTTAGCTCTGTTGACATACCTGAAAGATACATCAAGACTAATTCAGATAACCTTGTGTAAAAGCTATTCCAAGAACATGACCATATTCACATTCAAGAACCAACAGGGAAATGAAGACAAGGACTCGGAGAAAAATAGAATAATAACTGGCAAACACTAAAACATATAAGCTGAGGGGAAAGAAAACTGAAATGAATTTGGCATTTCAAGGCCTCCTCCCATAGACACATTTTTCTATGAAGTAATATCCGTTCCTTCAAGAACATTTCAAGTTTGTGGAGCAGTAAATATGGTAGAAACTTCCAAGAGATACATGACACACAACCTCATTATAACAAAATTTTCCTTCTTCAATGTCTAGTGTTCACCACGGACATATACATTATTCAAATGTCCCTCTCGTCCGTCACCTAAGCAAAAATGAGGGTTGCAAATATACCAACACCATGAACTCACCGGCAGATATGGGTTGACTGAATATTTCATCTTCCAGGAATTGCCTCTCAATCATTGAAATTTCAGGGCGAGTACAAGGAGCTTTCTTCCGCACACGCCGTATGTCTTCAGTACTCATCAATTGCAGGCGTATTGTACTTCAGAGAAACATCAAATTTCTATTAGCATTTTGATACATGTAAAATTTGGTACTTGGTAGCAACATGCAAGATGTTTCAGAACCAAACTGCAGTTTCATAGCTAGATTGATAGTAATTAAACGGCAAAGTCTTCTTAGATGTCATATGGTCATACTCATTTCAACCAATACAATGTACAAATACCATTTATTGGATTAATTCACAAAAATATTAGGTAAACCCCAAATGCAAAACATGGTTGACAAATTTGAAAGATAATTAATACAGAAAGAATGAAACATACTCGCCGTGCAAGACCATGGGGTCATCCATAAGCACCTTCCTCTTTGAGGCGCTAGGCCGAGGTGCTGATCTAACACGTTTCATAGATGTGACATCAGGTCCAGATGGAGTTAGCTTTAATTTCAAAGCTGTAGACCTTCTTCCAACTGAATAAAAAAACAAATATGGTTCAGCTAAAAACATTTACTGTTGTAAGTAGACTCTTACAAGCCAAGTAAAATACTGAAAATGTACAGATTACAGGAAAACAAAATAAATGCATCAATTATAGTCCTGATACTTTGAACACACTGCAGAACATATAATATATCTGTTAATGCAATAGAATAAATAACTACTTTTGATACCTAAAATAGATGACAATAAATCGTCATCATTAGGAATGGATTCTGCAGTTCTCTTGGACCGAGTCAACCCAAATGATTCATCTGAGTTCAAACTTTGAAAAGTTACTGTACTTTCTGTAAAACTGCGTTTTTTTCCTGAAATAAGTTGCATCCCATCATTTACGGTGCTCCCTGTAAGAGCTTCTTTGTCTGGTGTTGAGTCAAGAAGCAAAGCGTTAGGTGGCTCAATATCCCCATTTGGTGCAGAGAGCATCATTTCTGGTGCAGGCAACTCATAAGCTGTTGCATTTTCTAGCTGATAGTCAGTGGAGTCTAACTCCCTGGAGTCTGCCAGGGCATCTTTAGATATTGCAGGCTCAACAGTTTCATCTCCTGGTAAATCAGAATAAAATCATCAAGTCGTCAAGTCGTCAACAAAGATATGATGAAGGTGACCTTAAACTCAAGACACGTAAAATTACATGCATTGAAGTGAGTGATAAAGTCTCACATTGAATAAATATAAAGTGAATGAAGTACATATAAGGGTGGAAGCCACACATGCATACATAAAGTAAAACTCACCTTGCACCGCTGCAGAAGGTACAGAAGCACGCAGTACCTCCTCTGTTATAGATGTCTCTATTGAGTGTGACCCAACATCGGGAAGGATTACAGCATTCTCACCATCATCAGATTGGTTCATATGGGAAGTGCAAGATCGAAGGACAGGTGCACTAACAGAAGGCTTCTCATCATTAACAGTGTCTGGCTTCTCATCACTAGGATCTTTCAGCTCCGCACAAGCCTGAGCTTCATCATTAACAGCGTCAGGTCTATCAGGAGTTTGCAACACACAGGCACCATCTGCTGCTACCGCATTGCTAGGAGAATGAGATTCTTCGACATTTCCTTCAGTTCCTGGCTTCAGGGAAACTTGATTATCCTCCAAATGGCCTTCTGAAACAATCAGGGATGCACCTGTTTCCTTCAACCCAACTTCTCCAGATTCTACACATTCCTTATCAGCTTTATCCATAGAAGGGATGACACCATTCTGTACATCTTCCACCATGTCTGGACCATCCAATGCACCAATGGTACCATCATCAGCTGCCATGGTCTTTGCAATAGACGGCCCATCTCCTTGGTGCTCTGCATGTTCATTCTCCAAGTCACTGTAAATGTGACCATTCTCCTTGGGAGGAATACATAGAGGAGTATCATGATTCAACTCATCATTCACAGCATTTTGATCCTCATGATGAATATCTGACTTGGTGGAATCTTTTTCTACACTCTTCTCTGTCAAAGTAAGATGTTCCATTTCCAAATGATCATCACTGGCCAGCGCCTCTTGAACACTGGAAACATTAGGCACTTCCACTAAACCAGGAGTAGAAGGAGCCTGAGCATACTCAATGACGTCAGAATTTGCAGTTAGACCTTGAATCTGTTTAATGGGAAAGCCATACTCATTAAACTAAAGTAATACTATCCATGCGATGCCTACGTGATGAATCATGATAACAGGAGAAAAACAAGGGATAGAGAAAATTGAATAAATAAACTGAATTGTGCATAGCAGGATACAGAAATCAACCTGATATTCAGAAGCCTCATCCACAGCCATAGCTTCCCAAGTTTCACTCATCCCTTCATTACTATTGTCCTTTTTGATAAGTGTCATTGGTTGGACAGATGCCTGGAGATCAGCACTGCAATCAACATTAGTAAAATATGTTAGCACGTCCACATATTGATGAGTGTATTAAACATCAACACCCTAAAGAACCCATGTATTGCCATGGGTGGTTGAAGAGCAGTGATGTCAGGGTTTCTTAAGTTCAAATCTGGTCAAGAATTAAAGAAGAAAAAGAAAAAAAAGAGTGTTGATGATTTTGATTCCATTGAATATTGTACTTCTTGAAAAATTAAAACCAAACTGAAGCAAATTAAAATATCAAGAAGTAAAGAAAACACAGAGCATCTTCACTCACCAAGTGTGATAAACCATTTTTGGATCATGCAAAAGATGATCATCAGAACATAAAAGCAGTTTTAAGTCGCATAATACTTGTCTTTTAAAATTAAGATATGCATGACTGATTCTACACATGCAAGAATAAGAAATAAATTGGTGATGCAATAGAAAGAGAACTCACTCTAAATCTCCATCATGGTCTTGAGCTGCATTTTTGTTTAAGAATAAGTCCTGTTTACAATCAACAAAAAGCTCTAATAACCGCACGCACAACTAAAACCTCAACTTATAAATTGATGTAAGATACCAAAATAAGTTTTTTTTACGATGACAATGTGAGAGTGGTAATCCTACTGTCAAGATAAGCGCTGAACAAAGAAAACTTGTTTGTGTTAATGTTTACTGATGTTAGAAACTATCCACTTTGAATCAAGTATAATTTTAATTAACCATTTATAGTGCAACCATACATAATGTAATTTTCAAGATATTAGCATAATCCCATATATAATGTTACCTCTTCAAGATCTAAACCAATTTGAGAAGCATCACCATCACCAAATCGTTCTGAAAGCACCACAAGGATTGCAAACATTAAACTTATTGGACACATAAGATTTAACATTTAATAGTCCAAAACATTTTAATACACGCAAGAATATACTGACCATCCAATCCAAACTGTGATGTGGAGTAAACCACACCATCCATGGTATCTTGAAGTGTAATCTGCTCCTTTGTACTGACATGATGGTCAACATAGTTACTGCAAGAAAGTTAAGTGTCAATATAATGACAAACCTGCAATCCCTTCTTTTAACATCAATGGTTTGCCAAATTTATTAAGGTAGTTGATATGAAGCTAATAACGATACATGGCAAATGCTCAGTTCAAATATCAACCTGATAGGGTATAATGGTCACATGAATCAGAAGTTAAAATATTAGACAAACTTGTTAGTTGGTACACCACAAACATAAGACAATATGTAAAAAGAGATCTAAGTTTCTCCTTGAATCAGAAGTTAACTCTGCAACCCACCCCTGAAAAATCTCGTTATCTGGCAGCTCAAAATCATCAAGATCAAATGTTTCTGGCAATGTGATGGAATGATATGGGGCAGTAGATTCTTCCGGGGGTAAATCAACTGCAGTCGAGCGAAAAGCTTGCTTCACCTTTAGAAGGGCCTCACTGCAATCATCGAAAAGGTAACCCACTTTTCTAGAATATATTCTCACCACACCAAGCAAAAGATGACTGGACAACCGAAGCGCAATAGGTACATCAGGAAAAAGTATTGAGTCTGTCCAGAAAAAATAAATAAGTTATATGAGATAAGAAAAAACTTCATATACTACAAAATAAGCAAATCTGAGACAGAAATCACAGCCGTTAGATATGAAAATGTAATTTCAAAGAGATCCTTGCTCTAAACTAAAAATAAGGAAGGAAAAGAGAAAATCTCTAACACTATCTGATCATGTGATGATGGCCCGAAAATGAACTCAATCACCATTGAGTGTGATACTACTTTACTTATGATAGAATGAGAAAAGGAGTGCATTGCAACAGAGAGAGATCAGAGATGAACTAGTATAACTTGAAATAGGAAATTCCCCTATGTAGTTACAAACCACAACTAAAACTGTTCTGTGGATTTTGAACAAATTTTGATGTTGCACAACCATTCTGGTCACTACAAGACATTTTTGTACTCAAACCACAGACAATGGCTGCATAGCTTATTATCCCTTGTGCAAACTAAACACAAAATTAATGCATATTTGTTTGTATTATTTTGCATTGTTAAACAAAGTGAGAACAAAGAAAAGAGCATTAAAGGAATAAAAATCATAAACTATGCTTAAAAAACACAATTCGATGGAGCAAGCTAGAAAAAGGGTACGTAGGTTTCTGTGAGATAGAAGTCAGTTTATATATCACAAGCAAGAAACTGATGTTAACATCCCATTATCCAAACAAATTGGTTGGATTAGATAAACATATCATCAACTAAGTTAGGTTGGGCAGTTTCTTGGTACAAGTTGATCCAAGTTTCAACTGTACACTTGATAATAATCTTGACAGAAGATAATCTGCCACTCATTGATATGCATTGGATGTTAACCATATCCAACTGTGTGAAGATATTGCAAGTGCTACATGTACAAAAATATAACATTAGCACAATAATTTTATGCCTTCAGTTTCAAGCTTTCTCCTAGGTTATAAGTTTAAAGAGTTTCCTTCATTGAAAAACTATACTTGGGAACTGCATGATAAAAATCTAAACAAATACTCAGATAATTTAACTAGCTAAACTTAAAGATTTGAACTTTCTTTATTAGGATCAGTTTAACTTGCCATCAATTATTATCAATTTGGTGACATTAAATAGATGAAAGTAAACAAAATCTATGCATCATTAGATATTTAGAGATCTAATATCTATAAAACATTTGAATAAATCTTGCTCAAAAGATCACAACCCAACTCCTCTGCTTTAGTTGAGAAAAAAAATTAACATTTTTTTTGGAAACCATTCAGTTTAGATTATCAAAATTGAAGAGATTAAGTACTAACCTACAGAGACGCCAATATCAGTATCAGCCACCTGATTCTTGCGGAGCTTTCTCTCCAAATGGGCCGCAATCCATATCGTCCCCAGAGGCCCTTTCTTTGCCAAAATAAACTGTGAATAAAACATATCTTTCCTCTATCTTCACCACAAACAAACCCTATATCTCATACAAAAACTTCACCTTTTTTTTCAAATCACTGGAAATTTCAAATCCCACCCAAAATCACTGTATAAATTAACATCAGCAAAACAACTAATTTCACAAAAACCTCCAAACCCAGCTTCCACAAATCTTCTAAACAACACAATTGAACTCAAAATTCAACAAATTCGTAACTTTTACCACAAGAACCCTAATTCCCCTAACCACCAATTCCCCACCAAAAGCCCTAAACTTCTGCTAGAACTCGAACTCACTAAAATTCCCAAATTCTCAACGAACACCAAACCCTAGCTGATCCTCAACACTAGCACCACTCTCTCTAAACCCCCGAAGCTTCATAACCCGCGCAAACCACTTCATTTCCGCGAAATTCACCGAATTGACCGATCAATTTCGAATCTGGAGCTGAAAATTTGAAGCATAGTAGCTGAGCAGAGCAGAGCAGTTGGTGAGCTGCAGAGCAAGAACCTCCCGAGCGAAAACCGCAGCAGTACTCGGACGGCGGCGAGTGAGCAGTACGTACCGGCGACGCGGAGCTCGGAACTCGGCGGCGGAGACTGAGTCGCAGATCGGACAGAACTGAGTTGACTCGTTCAAGAGAGAGAGAGAGACAGAGAAAGAGAGAGAGAGAGAATCTGGTGAAGTAAGAGAAGCGCCTTTAGTTCCGATTTCAGATTTTCGAACCACGTAAATGATCCGGTGCTTCGCATGTGTACATCTGCTCTAGCTGTTCTCAGTTTCTCATTGGCTGTGTTAATCGGATCTGGTTTTCGACATGTGAGGTCCTTTCTCAGCCGTTGGATCATAGTGGTTGGATGGGCCACGCCTCACCTAATAACTGTCCTAAATTTTGAGGTTGCCTCCATAATTCTCTCTTTTTTTTAGGTTGCCTCCAAATTTTTGGTTATTTGAAACAATTGAGAATTTAAAGCAATAGATTCAATGGAATGATTGAATAGAGGTTGAAATTCGGGTTTTTGGATTTCGGTTGAAAATACTCTTATAATTAGGTTTGGAATAGTTCGAATTTATATGCACATTCATGCAAGTTCTACTTACTCTAAGTCGGGTTGTCATGTACCTTGTGGCTATGAGCTTGACCCATGTTTTTATGTCGGTTTGTGTTTTTTCTCAAGTTGGAGAATCCAAAAACGTCGTAGGATGAGTGTAGTTTGATTGTTCGGGACTGGTTTTGCTTGCGCATGTGTGGGGTCATGCATGTTACCCTACATGGACACGTAGTTTTTTTTTTTTTAATGAGTGTCATAAACTTGCGAGTTCGGGTCTAAATTGTCGAATCTACGACTAATACATGTCATTTATAAATTTTGAAATGAAGAATACAGGTGAGTACGCCTATAATTGTGTTAACTTCTAGTATTATATTATCTAGACGTTATTTTTCGTATTGAGCAATGTTTAAAAATAGTTTGTCTAAAACATTTTTCGAACATACAAATATTTAACAACACATCAATAATTGCATGAGAATTACATGTCCAAATCATCTCCCTGTATTCTTTTTTTTTTTAACACAAACATGTAACTTCCATTAATAATTCAAGTCAGCATACTTAGAAGGTTGAACAAAAGAAGGACAATCCATACAAATTCGAAACATACGCTCAGATAGTGAACGAGTTGCTCGTGCTAATCCATGAGCAACCTCATTCGCTGAACGCCTAACAAACGAGAACTTAACGTTCTAAAAATACGACCTTAACAAATTAGAGCAATCACTAATTAGAAGGCCATAAGTACCACGTATTTCGGATCCTAACTCAAGATCTGAAATGAGCTTCTGAGCATCACCTTCCAACACCACTTGTCTTCATCCCTGATCCTTGAGCCATAAAACAGCTTCTCTGGCTGCAGATGCCTCCACCAAACCAGAATTCCTCAACAAACCTACCCACCTCCGCAAGCCTCCACCCAACCATCTTTCATTACTGTCCCTCACTACCCACTCACCACCATATCCATCTTCTCCTGCAAACACAGCTCCATCAAAATTGAGCTTTACCCAACCCTCATTGGGTTTCGTCCACTGTGTCCTCCCTCCCCCACCATTATGCCCAGTAGCAGAGACACTACCAGCCTGCGGAACAGACCCAGCAACCTCTCATGCCGACCTCGTCTCGTCGGCAACACGCAAAATACCCTCCAAACCACACCACTCCTCTCTCCATACCCAACCATTCCGGCGATACCATATACTCCACCCAACATATAGTGCATGGCATAAAGAAGCCCCAGAAACAGAGTTAATCAACAATTCCATCCAATCCCAAATAGACTGTGTAGTCTGACACACCCCTTCCAAACCAATACTTCTACAAATCTGCATAACCTCCCTACACCCAATCAATGCATGAAAATCACTCTTCATCTCCACCTCACAGCAAGAACACAGAGGCAACATAGGCACCATTCTCTAAAAGAGCCGCCACCGGTAAGCACCCCGTCAAAATCTTCCACCAGAATACCTTGATCTTGGGTTGAACATGAGCATTCCACAAAGCTTTCCACACCAGTTTAACATTATCAGCAACAACCTCTGGCCTTAAGCATTTATAAGCACTTTTAACTGAATATGTTACATCATCTTCCCATTCCCACATCCACTCATCTGACTTCCCAACATAACTAAAAGGAACTTGTAATATCTGTTGCACCACCTCCGACAGAAACACTACAACAAGCCTCGGTTCATTCCATTCCCCACCCCCAGGGACCATAAGCTCCGACACCTTTGCCATAGAACCCAACAAACGAGGAACACAACCCACCTCCACGTCCAAACTCAGCCACCGATCATGACAAATCGACATTGTACATCCATCACCAACACACCACCGGCTCCCCGAACAAACTAACCTCTGAGCTTCCATTATCGAACGCCATGTATAGCTTGGATTGGACCCCAACACAGCTGAATCAAAAGAACCATTTGGAAAATATCAACCTTTAAAATTTTTAGCAAACAACGAGTCTGGGCATGTCAATAAACGTCATCCCTGTTTTCCTAATAAAGCAACATTGAAAGCTCGTAAATCCCAGAACCTCAGCCCTCCCGCTGATTTGCTACTACACATCAACTTCCACTTCTTCCAATGTATGGATCGGCCTCCAGCAGCCCCCGACCACCAGAATTTATTCCAAATTCTTTCCAAATCATCACAAACTTTCTGAAGTAAACACTCATTAAATAGGTTGGGAGAGCTTGAGCAACAGTTTTCAACAAAACCTCCCTCCCAGCAGCCGATAAATACCTCTTACCCCACCCCGACATCCTCTCCCTTGCCTGATCAATAAGCTTACAAAAAACACCTACCTTTCTCCTACCAATGCCTATAGGCATACCAAGATATGTGCCAAATCCATCGACCTGAGAAACTCCCAAGTGAGAACAGATAAACTCCCGAGCCTCCCTCTTCGTGCTCGGGCTAAAACAAATTGAAGACTTACCAAAATTAATTCGCTGACCCGACGCAGCTTCATAATCAGCAAACGTTTCCTTAAGATTCTGCACTTCTTCCTCTTCAGTTCGCACAAAAATCATGGAGTCATCAGCGAAAAACAAATGCGAAACCCTCGGACAACCCCTATCCACCCTACACCCTGTGATAGCATGAACACGTTCCCGCACTCGGATCAAAGAAGACAGCCCCTCCGCGCATAATATAAACAAATATGGCGAAATTGAATCCCCTTGGCGCAATCCTCGACCCGAAACAAAAGGAGACAACAAATCTCTATTAAAATTAAGCCGGAAGCGGACAGTTTGAACACACAACATCACCCAACGTACCCAACGATCCGCAAAACCCATCGTCCTCATTATTGCCTCCAAATACGACCACTCCATACGATCATATGCTTTCACCATATCTACTTTTAAAGCTGCCCAACCAAACTCACCTTCCTTATGCCTAGTAATCCAATGAACTACTTCATTAGCTACACACACGTTATCTGTTATCAATCGTCCCTTGATGAAAGCGCTCTGTGAGTCTGACACCACTTCACCAATAACAACACTTAGACGATTAGCTAACATTTTTGAAACAATCTTGTACACAACATTACATAAGGCAATCGGTCTCAAATCGCCAACAACCTCCGGTTTGTCCTTCTTTGGAATAAGAACAATTGTGGTATCATTAAAACCATCCAGAAACTGATTGTCATGTAAGCACTTTAGGCACAAATCTGTCACTGCCTCACCAACCACAACCCAGTGCTTTTGATAAAAACCAACCCTCATCCCATCAGGTCCCGACGACTTGTCAGGATGCATGTCAAAAAGAGCTTGTTTCACTTCAGTCCTCTCAAACTCCTTAGTCAAGTAAGCATTATGTTCTTCCTTAACTACATGGTCCACAACCTAACAAACACGACTCGGATCCACCGGCTCGGAAGTCGTCATATATTGAAAATGTCATTGCAAATACTCACCAATCCCTCCTCAGCTGTAAGCCATTGACCCGTGTGTGATTTCAAGCAAACCAACGTATTTCTCTTCTTCCTTGCCGAGGCCATCGAATGAAAAAATTTAGTGTTTAGATCACCACTTTTTAGCCACAAATTCTTAGCACTCTGACACCAATACATTTCTTGTCTTTTAAGCAAAACCAAATACTGAAGCCTCACCTGATCCGCTTCACCCGACACACCATCTTCACGTCTCAATAATTTTCTAGTTTTAGCAAGCTGCTTCTCAAAAGCATTTCCAACTCTCTTCTGCCATCACAACAATGCTTGTCCACAAACTTGCAGCCTTTCCATAAACCCCATATTAACACTCTCTCCCCAAGACTGACTCACTACTTTTCCGCATTCTGATAACGACGACTACTGATTCTCATATCGAAAATAAAATCGAGCACGATCCATCAACTTCCGTCGTGGCTCAATAAGAAGAGGTCGATGATCCGACGAAACAAAAGGTAAATTAGTTGTCGTCCAATCACCATACCTATTAATCCATTCTTGCGAAGCCAATGCCCTGTCCAAAACGCTCCTGGACTATCGGATCCTCGGCCAAGCCCCGCCTCCAAGTGAAGACGCCACCAGCCGCACCAAGATCAAACAAACATGCACCCTCTACAGCCTCTCAAAAGCCTGACAACAGCCAATCTGGTTGGGGATTACCACCCAGCTTCTCATAAGAATGTAAAATGTCATTGAAATCGCCTGCACACAACCACGGCTCCATCGATCCCCTACCCAGACTGCGTAACACATTCCAAGACTCTATCCTCCGGGCTCTATCTGGACTACCATAAAAGCCAGTAAATCTCCATGTACCCCAAGGCTCCAAACTAACATCTACATCAATGAATGTCCGCGATGCACCCCGGAACCGAACCATACCACGTTCACTCCAAAACATAGCCAATCCACCACTCCTCCCAATACTATCTACCGCAAAACAACCCACAAGATCTTAACCTAGAAACATCTGCAGTCGACCTGAGATTGGGAGACCCTCTTAAACTACCCCTATAAAATAGAATAGAATTTAGCCCCAACTTCATTCTCCCCTAATCGGTTTTACCCTCATCCTCCTTTTTATTGGTTTGCGGACATCCAAGATCACACGAATACGAGTATAAAAAGAACTGGTCCGATTATAATTGAGTGGATCAGTTTCAACAAACTTGCCAATGAAGTCTCCAATACCTGTCAAAACCCTAATCATATCAAAACCGTCAGGTCGTAGCGATGTGATAAACTGAAAATTTAAATATAAAATTACAAAATAATAATAGTAGTTAAGAATCATGCTAAAAAAGTAAATACTTTAATTGATATTTGCAACAATAATGACAAGAGTTCTTGTTAGATTTGCAAGTTATAAGTGTATCCATCAATTAATACGTGAGTATAATTATAAACATGATTATGCAAATAAATGATAAATCAAATATTGTAGGGTTAATTAATAGACTTGTGAGTTGTGACTTGAAACAATTGTCTTATTTGAGTACCATTTAATTGTAATTATGTAGAAAGACATTCAAAGTTAAAATTAAGTATATTTCAAAATCGTTTTTTGGGACTCATACACCATTAGAACGAACAAACACAATTTCCATCCGGACATATATGGACAATGTTTCAATTGACACGTGTTTTATTATGTCGTGTGTTAGTTTTTGAATAGCAATTGAAAGTGTTTATTTCAAGTGACAAACTAATGATTGCGAAGAAAAACTACTTGTAATAATGTGTGCATCAATAAGAGAATTTTTTTTTTTTTTGTTAAGAAAGACATCAATGAGAGTTTAATCTTATAGCGATGATCACTCATTTTACATTAAATTACTATTCAATAATCGTTCAATACAATACTTTATTTGTGTATAATGTGTAGGATATAAATCAAATCAATCGCAACATGTCATCTAATCTCATCCCAACGAGGGAATGACGGATCCGGATCCCATTGAGTTCAAATGTAATCACCACCCTAAACCCAAATACTAATTGCCATTATGTAATTTACGAGTGACCTAGACTCAAACACAAGTAATTCACAACGTGACATCGATCTGCGCTTAAAGTTTTAGTAGAGATTTTTTCTCTCAATATATGATTTGTGTATACAAATATTTAAATTGGAGAGCCTATCATTATAGCATTTCTCATTTCTCAAAACATAGCAAAAACTTAAATGCAAATTTCATCTCAACATATATAATCACTATTGTCTACATATCTCCATATCACAGTACAAAATTTCGAAAGATGCAGAATTTTACATTTCGGTTCAAAAGCTCAAATAAAAGATAGAAGTGACGACTATCTGCAAAAACAGGAGAAGGCTACGTACATTAATATAGCCCTCCCCAGACTCTGCAACGATGGAAGTCTCGTGCACCAGGCCGTCTTTTTAACCTAGCAACCATTATTCCGGACTCAAGAGACTAGGATATAGCAGAAAGACCCGAAGATCAAAAGTGTATATACATAATTTTGTTTTCTTTTTATGAATATCAGTCTATAATAATGGAAGAACGTCATCTTATCTACTCTGCTACAACTGATCTGAACTTTTCGGGTTTTCGTTGCAGGTGAAACTAAACCCAAGTGTGTTGTTACATATTATGGATAGGCCAACACGAGAGAAAAAATTCAGTTGGTCAAAAAATGAGATACTAAGTTGTATCTATCTTCCGGATTCTTCTGTATCGTTTTCTTCTGTTTGACTGCCTAATTTGATCATGTCCTCAACAAGAATTTTCCCATCTGCATAAAAAAAAAAAGAGGAGAAGATTAATATACGAAAAGGATTAAATCTAAATTAGCGTTCGGATTAGAAATTTAGAATTGGTAAGAGATTCTCATGACAAAAAAAATCTTAATCCAAATATGATTAATTGGAATCTTGTCCTGATTCCAGAACAAAAATATATTCCAAACATTGAGAGGGGCGATCAAAACATTTCAAAAAAATATGAAAACCAATTTTTTGCACAACATTTAAATACTCTGTCCCAAAATAGTGCCCTCCAGAAATCGATTATACATGAATTACCAATAATATAATTTAGCAGGAACTCTTCAAGTTTGTTACGTCAAATGCACATGAAGGTATTATGGAGAAAAGCCTAACATTAACACACTTGTTACTAATTTTTTACCGACAAGACACTCGTTTTGAGATACGGATGTATTACACTAAAAGATGGAAATAAGTCACCCATCACATACTAAGAACTAAGGAATAATACGGGGACGCAGGGTTGAAACACTTTAGAGCTGATAATCTAGATTTGAACCCGTGGGCACTCAAAACCCGAATAGTCAGCTATAGTGTGCATGAAAGATTGTTAAAGTTCATATTTTTAAGCGATAAAAGGGAGATATGAAATATCCAGACCTTTGTCTTTTGATAGGTTGCTGATGAGTTCTTGGATACCCTCCTTGTCCAATGTGTCCTTGAGGTACATAGCAGCAGATGCAACTTCTTCGGGAGTCACTTTCCCATCATAATCCCTGGTGTAAATGAAAGAACATGTTTATGAAAACAAAATTAGTGGTCAACTTGATGAAAGAGTGAACATTCCATTAAAATTAGCTGACATAATGGGGTGACTAAACTTAGAGGGTCCTAAAAACTTCTTTGAAGTTAGTTATATGTTCAGGAACTATACTACAGGTAGTCATTCATAATCATCCCAAGAACAAAAATGTCCACCCCACATTGAGCATTGAATATGTATTTCTGCTGCATGCATAACTAGAAGCTAAGGTTTGAAGATTGTATTAGGCTTTTCTTCTGAATAACTACATGATATCCCTCTTCTGGATCTTAGTCCTCACTGAAAATTTAGCTTCATCTGCTAAAATAGGGACAGCTCGGATTTGTCCAAGGCTGTACTTTACTGAGTGCACTCATCGTCAACATGCACCACCATTGAATCTCACAGCAACCAGCCAATTGAACATAGTGTTACAAGTCAAAATAAACATTAGCAAGGAGCAATTGACAAACCTGTCTAGCAACCTCCACCTATCACCAATTTTGGCATCAACATCATCAATTTCTTTTTCAAGCTTATGGAGCATGGCGTCAACCTGAAATTAGGAAATAAGAGCAATATTTTATTTATTAAACGACTGAATAGAGTCAATATTGAATAGTACAAACAATTCTTTGAAGTCATTACCCTGTTTATGAGAGCTGAGGAAACCTTGTCCCCTAAAGCACTCTCAACAGCTTGGTCAGTATCTTCTTCCCTGGCAGCTCTATATGCCTTCTTTGCTTGTTCTTCACTATCTGTAGCTTCTTTCTCCACCACATTGTTATATAATTCTATCTGCAAAACAGATTATGTAATAAGTGATACCAGATTCTTCACCTACTATGGTTAGGCAACACAAATTCTATTGCAACTAGTTTTAGTGATGATGGAAGCATGCTCAAATCTTACAGTCGAAAAGTAAATATTGGATAGTGCAATATTGACATACCTCGTTTTTGACAAGACGGAGAAATTCTTCACGCTCCCTACTCACTGACTGAAAGCATTAGCACAAAATCAAGTCATGAATATGAGCTGATGTGAAGCCATCAACCAGATAAATCATGTAAAATTGATAACAATAAATCACATCTAATCCTTACTGATGCTGAAGCTAAAACAGCCAACGCACGGCTGAGCTCACAGAGTTGCTCCTCTTCCTCTAATGTTTTAGATTTTGCCTGTTCTTTTGCATCTCTTGCTGTTGCAGTAGTCATTTCCTCCAAAGCTACATCCTTTTGGCTAGTAACAGATTCTTTCATTTTGGCAAGCTCCTCTTCCTCTTCCTCTTCTTCCTCCTGCAGTTTGTTTTGTTTAAAACCCATTAAACCAAAATAAAGCACTTAAATAAATAATACAAGTAAAACCATAACCCTCAAAGATGCCAGAAATTATCTATCTTTCACACACACACATTAAATCTTAAATTAACAATTTATCTATCTTGCACACTCACATACATATACATATACACACACATATCCGCCTTTGATAATAACAAAACATGAGAGCGATGGATGATACCAGTAACAGAAAGCAATAAAGCATGACTTCAGTAAAAATACCAATGCAAAAAAAAGAAAAAAAAAAGTAATCTTTTAGAATATTGTTTGATCTTATAAAATTTGCTATTACCATTAGTATATTGATGAATATCAGTTATTAAACCTTCAAAGTTCCTGGGTATAAAATAACAATGTTGTTACAGATCACCTTTATCAATTCTTCCTGCATTTCCAGGAACTCCAACTTCCTCCTCTTCTCTGAAATAGAATCTTCAGATGGCAATGATGTTACTTGAACAGTATCCACAACCTCATCTGGCAGAGAGGAAAGCGTAGCTTGAACAGCTTCCTCCGGCCTAACTTTTCCAGATACACTAAAGGCCCTGCAACGGGTATCAACAATAAATAAATGATTAAGAGGCAGTGGCTACAACTCGAAAAAACAATTTGGTGAAGCGTGAAGTTACCTTGAAAGAATCAATAGAGAAGATGGTACGGAATGATTGAGAGATAAATCCAGCCAGTCACGCAGCTGAAGAGAATTAACAGTTAATTAACTCAGTAGAAATCCTTTTCTCTTTAATACAGGACAGGATAATTTGAAGAAACATCAACAAAAGAGGTTGCCAATTCTAATTTTTACTCTATGTTTTTTTTTTTTTTTCTCTTCCTACAGTAGTCCGAAAATATGATTGGGGAAGCCACTGCAGAAAATTTTCCAGTTAGACTGCTCTTAGGCTGTAAATAGAAAAGAGTAATCGAAGTTTCCACTTCTTTGACAAGTGCATGCTAGTTTGAAGAAAAACAAAATTGGAATTATGGTCAGAAAATTGCATGTTGATTATCAACAGAGTTAAGGTTAGCTTCACGAAAAGTTGTTAGCTTCACGAAAAGTAGTTAGCAAGTTAACATACTGAAGGAGAATGGTCAGGTTAATGATATTTCAGAAGTACAAATTAGCATATCAATGCACAGGGTCTTATGGGTGGAATAAAAAAAATAAGAACACTAGTATATTTCTTTCTAATTAGTGCCAAAGAAATTATCTGAATCTGATGTAAGTTCCTCTATAGGTGCAAAAGAGTAAATGGTCTAAGAAAAAAAAGAGTGAACATTAACCTGTTGCCGCATTTCCTCAACTGACAGTAATCCAAGTAAGCCTCGATCTCTACAGGCTTGACGAAGTTCTGCTTCTGAAAGAGATTCCACACCCTCAACTAAAATCATCTTATCATCATTCTTGATCCTGCCAAAACCAAACAATGAAGTGTTCAATAATGGCTTAAAAGTAAATGTTTAGCAGTAATCTCTCTCTCTCTCTCTCTCTCTCTCTCACACACACACACACACGCAGACTCCATTAATGGATATTATGTCTCAACATATACTAATTAAGTAATTATAGACAGTGAAAATAATGAACAATTGAACAGACACTTCTGAAGCCTATATCCCATTTACAAAGCTCGCAGTAGTAAAAATTCACAAATATATCTTACTGTTGCAGTCTTTTCCGAAGCATATAGCGCAAATAGGCATCTGTTCCATATGGACTGATACCCATATATTTGCACATATTTACTAATCGGGGCCTGCACATTACAACCAAACAGATATAGTTGTTAAATTAACTTTAGAGTCACTTAATAAGATGAGATTCAAACTAATAAGGAATGAATATGAATGGCAACAAGCACTGACGTGTTATTTAAAGCACCAACCTGCTGATATTATCCAAAGTAAGCTCATCATTGAATAACTTGGCAAAGCCTAATATTTCATCATTGGAAACACTAGCACCAGTTCTAACCTGATTAATTATAAAATGAAAAGAGTTTAACCTAAACAGAATATAATACATAAGACTGACAAATCTAGTCTGATTCCCTAGTGTGGGGGGAATAAATGGAGCATATAGCAAGAAGTTACAAACATTGTTCATAAATTCGTCAAGATCTTCTGCTGTCTTCTTAACATCTCCGCTCCGAGTGTTTTGGACTTCTTTTGCCATTTCCTTCACTGTGTCTTGAAGAAATTTTGCATATTCCATTCTCGCAGTTAACTTCCTTTTCATTTCCTCCTACAAGTTCAGTACCTTAATTGAGACAAATACTTTGCATATAAATAGAACTGCAAAAACAGAGAGAGAGAGTTTTCTTTTGGGTGGATAAACATCTAGCATGCCCGACATAAATTATATTAATCACCACTGGAATATATGTTACCTGGTCCCTTTAATATTTGTTTACATATGACAGGCTCTGCGATAGAGTTTGAGCATTTCTATCTATAGTTAAAACTACAATAAAATTCATGTTTCAAAAGTTTGTTTTCTGGAGTGAAACCTCTATTGTTACACATTGTTAAGTATTTCCAGGACATTCAATTGACTAAAATACTTTCCCCAAAATAGCCTTAGTAAATTTCAGGCCCCATTGTCATAATATCTTTGTACTTGCGTTTTGGAAACTCTCCTTCCTCTTCATTTTTCCATAGGCAGCATTCAGCAGGCATAGTTATGAGGTATTTTGATCATGTTTCAATACTTTAAAATAATGGAGAAAACTAGGTTGTTGGAAATTAATGAATGCTACAGGCCACATGAAAAAGTCAATGAATCATGAGAAAAGCAGGTGATCATGATTTATAACAGTTGTAAAACTTAAATTACCTGTTCTTTCATCTTGTCCTGGAAGGTTGATGGTAACATGTTAGGGAACAATTTTAGGAATACAGGTAGCAAGAACTCCATGAATGGGACTATAATAAAAACTGCAACTGGAACTAGTCGGAAAATATCGGCTGTGGTTCGTGTTAGCTGTTGCCTTTCCCTCCTCGAAAGACCCTTGCCTTTAGCAAGTTTTACCAGCAGTCTTGAGCTTATCCTCACATCAGCCCAAAGAAGCTTTGTACCCAACCAATAGTGCTGCAGTGTGGATTTGAATTCATCCTTCCAATGGCGAAGCTTTACAGCCCAATCCGCCCTGAAAGAAGAAAGCTTATGTTAGATAAAATGCAAAAGCATATCAATGAGAACACCAAAAAAAAAAAACGAAGAAAACTTTGTAACCTGCTCATAGATGCAACAGCTCTCAAAGCAGGTCCAATCCCCAGCAGTGTAGTCCATACTCTTTTCATTATAGTTTTAGTATCCTTCTGGGATTCTTGCAACTTTTTGGTTTTCGCTTTCTCTTTAATAGAAGTCAAACCTTCAACTGCTTGGTCACATTCCTCCGGTGAAGCTTCTTTTACCTGTTTAGAAACCTGTTGTTCATTTCTCTCACTACCATTACCAACTTGAGGTTGACCAGCAGTAGCAGTGGAAGCACACCGTGTGAAAAGCAACATCTGTCTAACCCCTAAACTCGGAGTAAAATTCGCTCCTTTAATTCCATATCCAGATGATGAAAAGTCAAAGGCATTAGGCCTAAGGAATCCTATCAGAGGAGAACTTGAAATTTTTTCCTTGGAAACTGAAGGTAAACTATCTTCATTTCTCCTGTCAATATTCGTAGATGTTTCCGCTGCAGCCCAGCCTGAATCTTCCAAGTTGTTAAACTGGTATGATTTCCCACGCTCAAAACTAGACAACCCTTGAACCAAGCTAGGAGATTGGTTCCAGGAATTGAGGAGGTACTTTTTCCTCCTCAGTATTGCTCTCGAAGCCATTATTGAAAATTTGAGCCTCTGCTGAAGAAAAAAATGATCAAATATATCATGCACCTACATAACCAAACAAAGCTTTCATCATCCATCACTTTAGAAGTTTAGCACAAATCATACCAACAGCTCATCCAAAAAATATTGGTACAAGAAAATAATCGCTAAAACTGCATATGGGATTGGTTTCTTAAATTTACCATGTGTTATGGTCTTTAGAACTGAAATGAGTAAACGAAGTCCAATAATTGAGTTAGATTCGAATGATCGAAACCATCTTTCTATTTTCGATTCACAAAATTGTAAGATCTAAATCTCAACACTTACAGATTCCCTCTTCCTTCATTTGTCTATGGATAAATAAAGAAACTAAACCTAGTCCCAGTTACAAACTTTCCTACAGACAAATTACAGAATATATAATCATTTCTTAATTCTATGCTTCCTTTCTCTCTTCCCTACCCACCTGTAGTTCAGGACAGATTTAAAGTACCCCTAACTAGTTAGGAATCTTACGAATATTTACTCAAAATCTTACGAATCTCATTTCACCAATCATTTTGGACTAGAACCTTAACCCAGTTAAGTGCGAGTTTTGAACCAGTAAATACACATGGCTCAAGGAAGCTTCATTTTCTCAACAGCCAAACGAAGAGTAAAGAAAACAACAAAATTAACACGAAAGAGCCCAGCTAAGTGGGGTTTTTTAAACCAGTGTACTGTAAAAAAAACTACACAGCTCAATGAAACCAGTAAAGAAAACGACAAAATTAACACGAGAGAGCCATTCACTATCCACTAACTCGATAATAACCACAAATTAATCAGATTTTCACAGAACCGTACAAATTTCACACACATTTGATGCAAACATTTCGGACTAGTACCTTAACCCCAGCTAAGTGTCAATTCTATTCCAGTGCACTGAATGAGAAATACACATAGCTCAACAAAACTTCATTCTCACCATTTCATTACTATTCCCTCATTTTCTCAGCAACCAAACAGAACAACAAAACTAAACCGAGAGAGCCATTAACTATCCACAACCACAAATATATCAACAACAAACTCCGATTATCAGTTTAAACACAGAATCGTACTAATTTCACACCTATTTCATGCAAAATCAAGATCATCGGCCATTTCGTTAGGTCAGCTCCCAATCGAACACAGCACAGACTCGTACATTTGATGCAATCACAATTTCAGTCCAAAATTGAACAGAAAAACGACGAGAAGTAACGAGAACGAGCTATGTTTCAACTTACCTCGGCGTATTGCCGGAGCCGGCGGTTTCGTCTGAGATCGGAGCGAACAAGAATCGATCGAAAATGGAGAGACTGAGACGAAGAAGAGTGGCCGAGTCAGTAGCTACTAGATGGCGGTTCAATTCGGGTTTTGTGACGAAGGTGATGGTGTGTGATTCGAGTATAGGAAAAGTTTGGGTGTGAGTGAATCGTGACCGTTCATATAAGGACGCGTGTGAGTGGGGCCCATTATGTGTGGCTGTGACTGGAGATTACATGGTCGGTAGGTAGGTAGGCGGCTATAAGTGTGACTGTGAGGGCTTTGACCAATCAGATGGCGTTACGTTGGGATAACGTTTTGCAATTTTATTTTTAGATAAATTGAATATCATAAATAACAATTCCGAGTTCGGGTTGGGCTTGATTCGTTGTCACAAAAGGATTGATCAGTTCAGCTTACATATCAGATTAGGTCAAATTTTGTTTAGATGTCGAAAATCGAATAAGACAAATTTCATAAGAGTTTTGATTTGTGTTTGCAACACAATGTGTTTCATACCTTAACTGTAGTCTTTGAGGGTGTCGAACCCGATTTTTTGTGTTTGGTACACTTCATTGCAATGAAAGTTCTTGCCGCAATGAGTTGCGATAGAGATCTTAACCAAAACGATGGATGTAATCACGCTCAAGCTCACATGTCTTATGTTCACGCGCCTCATACACCCGTTGCACGCCTCACCTTATGCTATCCATGCACGGGTCAAAGGGTACTAAAAGTCGTGTTTGATGATTTTAGGGTTAAATACTTTTAGACCTCCTGGACTTGTTTTTATTTTAGAGTTGACCCCTATTTAAAGTGTTTCATTTTAGAATATGAAGCATTGTGCATGGGCGTCTCACGGATACGATGTTGGTATTTAATCTCCCAAATAGACTATTGGGTAGATGAAAGATCAGATCTTGGTGAAATGTGTCACTGAGAATTGGGTTGTGTTGTTGGAGATAATGTGTTTTATTAGCTGTGTGATTAGTGTGAATTAGGTAGCAATTGTTTCAGCTTGTTGTGTGTATGTTTTCATGGGAGAGATTTGGTGTTGCCATGGTTTTTTATTTTTTTATTTATTAAAAATTCAAAAAAGTGGGGGTAATTTGGTCTTTTTGGCATGCAACTAACGATGTTATGGATAGACACTAGGATAGAAAGTTTAGGGTAGCCCAAAGTTACAACTTAAAGTTCAGGGTAGTAATTTGCAAAAGGTGTTTAGTTCAGGGTAGC
>JAYMTH010000147.1:0-28377 GCA_036897465.1 Pelargonium australe
CTTCTCAACTACGGAGAAGATTAAGCGGGTAGGGAAGACGGGTTTTGTGGAGCAGAGGTCGTTTTGGAACTTGTTTAGGAGCTTTGATAAGCTTTTGGTGCTGTTGATTCTGTTTTTTCAGGCTGCTTTAGTTGTTGCTTTGGAGGGGACTACGTATCCGTGGGAGGCATTGGGGAGACAGCATGTACAGGTTGAGTTGCTTACTGTTTTTATAACTTGGGCTTTTCTTCGGTTGCTCCAGTCTGTGCTTGATGCTGGGACTCAGTATAGTTTGGTTACGAGGGATAACAAGTCTCTTGGGGTTAGGATGGTGCTTAAGGGCTTTGTTGCTTTGGGATGGACGATTATCTTTTCAATTTTTTATGCAAGGATTTGGGTTCAGAAAAATTCAGATGGTAAGTGGACCGATGAGGCAAATAGAAGGATTGTTACTTTTCTTCAGTCTGTCTTTGTGTTTGTCATCCCTGAGTTGTTGGCATTGGTTCTTTTCCTTCTTCCGTGGATTCGCAACTGGATTGAGGAATTAGATTGGAGTATTTTATATGGGTTGACATGGTGGTTTCATACACGGCTCTATGTGGGTCGTGGACTTAGGGAAGGGCTAGTTAGTAATATCAAGTACACGTTGTTCTGGGTTTGTGTACTGGCTTCAAAATTCACATTCAGTTATTTCCTTCAGATTAAGCCTTTGGTGGCCCCAACTAAGGCTCTTTTGAAGCTAAAGATTGTAAAATACAACTGGCACGAGTTCTTCAATGGAACAAATAGAACATCAGTTGTTTTATTGTGGGTTCCTGTTATTTTGATTTACCTCATGGATTTACAGATCTGGTACTCAATCTTTTCCTCCTTGGCTGGTGCATTAATTGGGTTGTTTTCGCATTTGGGCGAGATTCGTAATATTGAACAGTTGAGACTTAGATTTCCATTCTTTGCTAGTGCATTGCAATTCAATCTTATGCCAGAGGAGCAGATACTGACTACCAATGTAACACTGGTGAATAAACTCCGTGATGCAATTCATCGATTGAAGTTGCGATACGGACTTGGTCAGCCCTACAAAAAAATTGAATCCAATCAAGTGGAAGCAACAAGGTTTGCTTTGATATGGAATGAAATTGTTATAACTTTTCGGGAAGAAGACCTCATCTGCGATCGAGAACTTGAGCTGTTGGAACTACCGCCCAATTATTGGAACATTAGGGTTATTCGCTGGCCATGTATTCTCCTCAGCAATGAGCTGCTGCTTGCTCTGAGTCAGGCAACAGAGCTGGCTCATGCACCAGACCGGTGGCTTTGGTTGAAGATTTGCCATAATGAATATAGGCGTTGTGCTGTCATTGAAGCGTACGATAGCATCAAATATTTGCTTCTTATGGTTGTTAAATATGGCACAGAAGAAAATTCTATTGTCACAAAGTTGTTCATGGAGATAGATGACTGTATTCAATTTGGAAAGTTTACCGAGACCTACAAGATGACTTTGCTACCACAAATTCATGCAAAGTTAATAACATTTCTCGAGCTTCTGATGAAACCTGAGAGAGATCATAATAAGGCAGTGAATCTGTTGCAGGCTTTGTATGAACTTTCTGTTCGAGAATTTCCAAAGGGAAAGAAGTCCATTATGCAGTTGAGACAGGGCGGTCTGGCACCTAGTGGTCTATCCCCTGATTCAGAGCTACTCTTTGTGAATGCAATAGAGTTTCCTGATGCTGAGGATGCTATTTTCTATAGGCAGCTACAGCGTGTGCATACTATTTTGACTTCTAGAGACTCTATGTACAGTGTCCCAAAAAATATTGAGGCGAGGCGGCGGATTGCTTTCTTTAGTAATTCTCTTTTCATGAACATGCCTCATGCTCCCCTTGTTGAGAAAATGATGTCTTTCAGTGTTCTGACCCCATACTATGACGAAGAAGTGATGTATAGCAAAGAAATGCTTCGAAGAGAGAATGAAGATGGTATCTCCACTCTGTTTTATCTGCAGAAAATTTATGACGATGAGTGGACGAATTTTTTGGAGCGCATGCGCAGAGAGGGCATGGAGGATGAGGATGAGATCTGGAATCAAAAGGCAAGGGATCTTCGTCTTTGGGCATCATACAGAGGCCAGACATTGTCTCGTACTGTGAGAGGAATGATGTATTACTACAGAGCTCTGAAGATGCTTGCTTTTCTTGATTCTGCGTCTGAGGTGGACATAAGGCAGGGATCACAAAGCCTTGCTTCTCATGGTTCACTGAGACAAATCAACCGCACAAATGGTTTAGGTTCGGGAAGGCCACCTAACCTCAGCAGAGCAGAAAGTGGTGTAAGCCTTTTGCTTAAAGGACACGAGTATGCAAGTGCTTTGATCAAATTCACATATGTGGTCACATGTCAGGTGTACGGGCAACATAAGGCGAAAGGTGACCACCGTGCCGAGGAGATATTATTTCTGATGAAAACCAATGAGGCCCTGCGAGTGGCCTATGTTGACGAAGTTCACTTGGGAAGGGATGAGGTTGAGTATTACTCTGTTCTTGTGAAATATGATCAGAGGTTGCAGAGGGAAGTCGAGATATACCGAATCAGGTTGCCTGGTCCCTTGAAGCTTGGGGAAGGCAAGCCAGAGAATCAAAATCATGCCATTATTTTCACTAGGGGTGATGCAGTTCAGACCATTGACATGAACCAAGATCATTATTTTGAGGAGACACTGAAAATGCGGAATTTGTTGGAGGAATTTAAGACCTATTATGGCATTAGGAAGCCGACCATTCTTGGAGTGAGGGAGAATATCTTCACAGGTTCTGTTTCCTCACTTGCTTGGTTTATGTCTGCTCAAGAAATGAGTTTCGTAACTCTTGGACAGCGTGTGCTGGCAAATCCTTTAAAAGTACGAATGCACTATGGTCATCCAGATGTCTTTGATAGGTTCTGGTTCTTGACTCGGGGCGGAATCAGCAAGGCTTCCAGGGTGATTAACATTAGTGAGGATATATTTGCTGGGTTCAATTGCACACTACGAGGCGGCAATGTGACTCACCATGAGTACATACAGGTGGGTAAGGGAAGGGATGTTGGGTTTAATCAGATCTCCATGTTCGAGGCCAAGGTGGCCAGTGGCAATGGTGAGCAGGTTTTGAGCAGAGATGTGTACCGGTTGGGTCATAGACTGGACTTTTTTCGGATGCTTTCATTTTTTTACACTACTGTGGGTTTCTACTTCAACACAATGATGGTGGTACTGACTGTTTTTACATTCTTATGGGGCCGTCTTTACTTAGCTCTTAGTGGCGTTGAGGCATCAATAGTGAAGGCAGCTAATAGTAGCAACAATGCAGCCCTTGGCACAATTCTTAATCAGCAGTTTCTCATTCAGATAGGTATCTTCACTGCCCTACCGATGGTTGTGGAAAACACTCTTGAACGTGGATTTCTACGATCAATTTGGGACTTTTTGACTATGCAGTTTCAACTTGCATCATTTTTTTTCACTTTCTCTTTGGGAACCCGAACCCATTTCTTTGGCCGCACTATTCTTCATGGGGGAGCGAAGTACCGAGCCACTGGGCGTGGTTTTGTGGTGGAGCACAAGAGCTTTGCTGAGAACTACAGACTATATGCGCGAAGCCATTTTATCAAGGCAGTTGAGCTGGGGGTTATCCTAATAGTATATGCTAACCATAGTCCCCTGGCTAAGAGTACTTTTGTTTATATAGCCATGACAATCTCCAGCTGGTTCCTTGTAGTATCATGGATAATGGCTCCCTTTATATTCAACCCGTCTGGCTTTGATTGGCTGAAGACTGTGTATGACTTTGATGACTTTATGAACTGGATCTGGAATAGTGTGGGGGTGTTTGCTAAAGCAGAAGAGAGTTGGGAAACATGGTGGTATGAGGAGCAAGCTCATTTGAGAGCAACTGGTCTTTGGGGAAAGCTGCTGGAGATTATTTTAGATCTTCGTTTCTTCTTCTTCCAGTATGGGGTTGTGTATCGGCTGACTATCACTGATGGAAATACTAGTATTGGTGTCTACTTACTATCTTGGACTATCATGGTTGCAGCTGTTGGGATTTATGTGGCTATTGCATATGCTAGGGACAAATATGCTGCAAAGGAACATATCTACTACCGGCTAGTCCAGCTCCTTGTCATTGTGGTTACAGTGCTTGTACTTGTTCTATTGCTGGAATTTACCAAATTTGTAATTTCTGATCTGGTGAGAAGCCTCCTGGGTTTCATTCCCACGGGTTGGGGTCTAATATGCATTGCCCAGGTTCTTAGACCCTTTCTGCAGTCCACTGTTGTTTGGGACACGGTGGTTTCTTTGGCTCGGTTGTACGATATAATGTTAGGAGTTGTTGTAATGGCCCCCGTGGCACTGTTGTCGTGGTTGCCTGGATTCCAGGCAATGCAGACAAGGATCCTGTTTAATGAAGCTTTCAGCCGAGGACTTCAGATATCCCGTCTAATTACTGGAAAAAAGATAGACTAACATATAATCTGAGGTAATTTCACATATATTTTTAATATATATATGACTCACCTAGAGGCAATACTCAATAATGCGTTGTCATGGTCTTAAGTATGTTTTTACTGAGATATAAAGAATAGGCCCATAACGTTGCTTTGGTATTTTGTGGACTCTATTATGTGTGGGATTTGGCATTGTAAGCCATGCATTTTAGTTTGAATCTATGTTATGCTCGTGGTTATTGCTTATCTAACGGTACACTAGTGGAAATGGTTGTTAAGTGTAGCATCGAGTTTAGAATTCTAAATTTCTAATGCATAACCTTGGTTTTTAATAGGAATCAAATATGTTTCTCTTAGAGACACTATACTCAATAATCCTTTCTAAGTAAAGGCTCGTAATGTTGCTTTGGTAATTTGGGGACTGTGCTGGTAGATTTGTGTGGGATTTTAAATCCTAACCCATGCATTTTGCTTTGAATCCATGTAATGCTTGTGGTTTTTGCATAGAGTGGGTTGAGTGGCAATGGCTGTTGGGTATATCATCGATTCTAGAATTCTAAATTTCTAATGCATTATAATTTAATATGAATCCTTGATGTTCTTATACTTTTGATAATTTGTACTTTCAGGTGGGACTCGCAATGGTCGCAGCAGAAAGTGCTGTTACATCCACGTAATATCTATTATGCAGAAGACCAATTGCTGTTTGCTTCACCCAGAGACAATTGTCAATACTCAGTTGTAATATTGTCTGAGGTATGTTTTGACTATGATTTAAAGTATAGGCTCATAATGTTGATTTGGTAATCTCTAATTTGGGGACACTATTGGGGGAGAATTGTGTGGGATTTCGTATTCTAAGCAATGCATTTTGCTTCGAATCTATGCAATCTTGTAGTTGCTGCATATTTCACTCTAGATTGGGGTGACAATGGTTGTTGAGTATAATGTCGATTCTAGAATTATAAATTTCTAATGCATACAATATAATACGAATCTATTATATTCTTATGCTTGAATTATATATACTTTCAGGTGTCACTCCCCATGGTCGTAGCAGACACTGACAGTGTTACATCCACGCAATATCTAATATGCAAAAGGCCAATTGCTGATTTCTCACCGGGATACTGAATTTTCCAACCCAATGTCAGGGACGCTACAACTGCAACCTCCGAGCAAAAAGCTTCCACGAACAACCGGCTTGATGGGTAGCTTCAAGGGACTAGTTCTGTTTGGAACTCAACAAAGGTCAGAAAATTTGCATATACTGTTAGTGGTTCCAATGTGTAATTTGTACATCTAGATTAGTTTTAGTTTTGCCTTTTGTTTTAACTATTGTTCTTTTAATCTTCATCCCTTTTGGCTTTCTCTTTGGAGGTTTTTGGTAACATATATGCCATCTACTACTTGCGCATTTGGAATGATTTAGAAAGAGATTTTGAAAGATTTGTCAGATTCTTCGGGGTTGTTTAGTTGTGGAGTCCAACTAAACAGGTTTTCTAGTTTTCATAGAAAACAGAAAACAGAAAATGAAAACTGTTTTCCATAACTAAACGGGCCCTTCATTTTTCCTACTTAGAAACTAGTTTTTTCCCCAGGAAAGTTATGAAAATGGTAAACTTGTTAACCAATCCAATATTAAATTTGTTACCACCTTTGAGTTTTCTTCTTTTTCTTCAAAGATCGCTTGCTATAGTGATTAGAATCTGTTTAACTTCAACGAATCTAAATTAGTTTGTCCCCACAAGTGCAGGACTTGTGGAGATGACCTAAAAGCTATAAAAAATATTGGTTCATGATTCACTATAGTATATGTCATTGTAAGCATGATAATAAATGGGCCTCATGCTAGAGATATGATTTTGATCCAAAATTGAGGTCATTTTCTCATCCCTTTTATGCCATAGACTCTGCTATGTTACAAGAACTGCTCTACAACAAGCAGTGTAGAGCTGGCAATTCGGACTTGAAGTTGAGTTCAGGTTGAAAACACACAACCCCGACCCAAAAATTGACCTGAACTTGCAAAATGTGGGTCAGGTTTTGGGTGCTCGTATGTTTGGTTCTAAATTGCCAGCCCCAACTTTGATACAAGAATTAAATATTAGTAGTTACTATTCGAAGATAAATAGGCAACATACATCTGTAAGGCATAGCTATGAACCACATGCATTATAAATATATTGTGTTGCAGAAGAAGAAGCTTTGTGCTGTCATTGAACGTCGTTACATGAATTGGTTATACATTTCAGTGTTGAATATTTCATGCAACTGTTTTATAAAAATTGAATGTAGTTAATTAGATGATAGAGATGCTCAAGACATCTTGTTATTTTGCTCGGCTTCAAAAGGTTCCTTGAATAATAAGTTATGATTGTTTTATCTTCTGCCATTACTTGCTCCCCTTTTGCTTGTATGTTCTCCTCTTGTCCTTGTTCATCATCCTTCCTGCATATCACCACATTGAAACATTGTTAGCTAAGAGTCTTAACATCCTAACACTGTTAGCAAATTCATTTTCATATGCCCAACCTTTTCTGTTATTTTTGCTGACGTGGCTTAAAAATACACAAAATATATAAATTACACAATCCACATGGACATGGCATCTCATTATTGCTTTTTCGATCACTGTCGATTGTGTAATTAATTCATTTTTGTTTTGTTTATGCTCAATTTCCCCGAGAATTAGTTTGAATGAAACGGTTTTATCTGACTTGACCCCAACTGAAAAGTTTAACACAAAACTACACCACATTCACATACCTTGCCTATGTCTTCTAGTTTTGACAATGTGAGGAATGAAAACTCCCGTTCCATTGCTGTTGCTCCTCCACAAGCTCAAAAGCCAAGCCGGTACTGAATCACTACTCTCTTTCTCCCACCAGCTCATGTAGCTCCCACCTTGTATTGCACTAATTGCCACATTTCTTCCCAATTTTCCATTTCCACCGCCATTTGTGCTCCTCCTAGACCTTGTTTCCTGAAAATCATCTTCTTCGTCGGCCGTCAAAATCAGAATCTCCCTCCTGAGCTCAGCATAGTAAACATCATCATCACCTTCAAAACATTCAAAACCGTGATTTGGAACTGTGTTCTTCATGTCCATTTTGGTGTTATTCCTAGTGAGAGATATAAGATAGATAGATAGAGAGAGATTGAAGTATCAAAATCTTTGGTATGGTTCATGAAATGGGTTGTTTATATATGTGTGGAATAAATAGGAGAATCATTGAACACAGAAAGTGCTTTGTTTTGGGTCAACAAAATGTTGTTTTTGGGGTCTGCAGGAGAAACTTACTAGTTTGGTTTAGGAGTCTCCAAATGGACCGAATCCATAGAATATATCTAGATTTGTACATTTAGTTCATGTCACTTTCTTGCTTTAATTACTCTAATTAATTAGTTAATGACTCTCCAAATGGATGTAATTGCTTGCTTGAGAAACTGTAAGATTTGATCCAATGGTTGTGATCGAAAGTTGGGTTTTGAGTCATCATTAATAATGGCAAGTGATGAGGCATTATTTTTATTGGTGAAAACCAAGAAAAAGGATCAACAATAAAACAGGTGCTTTGGTGGACCACCCCCAACAAATTGGGTGTTTTATTATATTATTTAAATTTTTTTTTTCTATGTCAAAGACTTGAAATGATTCATCATGAAGCTCTTGTAGTCAAAATTATGGATCATCTGTGGACACCTACTCTCTACTTCCTCTGGTCATAGCTTATCTCAAAATTTTGATGATTTTTTATAAATGTTTTTGTTTTGTGGAAGTATATAATTATTCCAAATAACATGGCTTATTTTTACATGGACGGGGCTGATAATTCAGATTTTAAATTGAGTTCTTTTGAAATCCAAACCCGACTCATAAGAGGTGCATGTCTTACATGCTCGACATGTGGGCACGTGGTTTGACCCATTCTACAATCTCCTAAACATAAATGTGACCCGACCTGAAAATTGGTTGTACATAATTTTTGTTATGCCCTGAAAAAAATGAATTGTGACAATTTGATACTATTAAAAATAATTGACCGTTCACCATTACTCTTCGACTCCCCAACCATTAACGTCCACAGAACAATGGGCTCAAAAAAGCCCAATGTGTAAGCAATAAGGCCTACATTCAACATTATTAGGCTAATGGGCCCAAAATAAGCCCAACGGGCTATGCATTACATTATTAGCCCAGTATTTCAACAATATTAGCTAAATGGGCCAAAACAAGCCCAATGGGCTAGGTATCTCATATCCCAATTAGCTTAGTATCTCAGCATTACTAGCCTAATGGGCTTATTAGAACAAGCCCAAATTGATAGATTCTACTCTCTCTGCCTCAAAATAATGAATTCATTTTTTCATATTTAAAGAGATTATGGAAAAACTTGACAATTTCTTTTTTGTTGTTGGAAAATGTGGACAATTATTATGATATAAAGGGAGTACAAATTGAGCCAAATATTTCTTAATTAATCCTCTATTTTTCTAAAGCTAAATCAATTAAAACTATTTTTGATAATTCACAGAAAGAGAGAGTAAATATTCATTTTAAAATAGAAAATGTAAATATTCACAAGTGGAAAGATGATTGGTAGGCATCTAGCTGGTTTCTCAGAAATTGCAAGTCTTGGTCAATGCCAAAATGGGTTAATGTCAACTCATTGATAAACTAAATTATTGTAGCCTTGGGGAAATGATTTAATATTTATATTTTAACAGTTCTTAATTTTTATTTATTGGAATTTGAATATAGTATTCTAATTCCATCAACTAAACATCATTCCATTGGCATTAGTAAATTAATTAGTATCATAATAAATAAATAATAAAAATGGAACTTGAAATTGTAATGCACCTACTTTGATGAAATGTAAACTATAATATATTTTGATTTATTTAGGAAATAAAGTTGTTGGAAAACTATTATGAACTCAGTATCAATGAATTGAGATTTGGCATTTTTTTTTTTTTAGGACTAATAAAATTCTTTATTAATTAATCAAATCATCCGAACAAAGCTGGGATAACGGAATAGGACCATCTGGACCTAACCAACCAACGCTACCCGAAATACAAACTGACGACCTAGCTAAGCTATGGGCCACCTTGTTTGCAGACCGTCTAATGAAAACTAGACTAACACTAGACAACTGAGCCAAAGAAGCTCTAATATCATAAATAACAAAATCCAAGGCACTGGAAACCTCCTCTTCGGTCTTGACAAGCTTGACTAATTCATATGAATCGGATTCCACAATTACATTGCTCCAGCTTCTATTAATGATCCAACTAAGCGCCTCCTTCATTGATAATGCTTCGGCCATGAGAGGATCTAAAATCGAGTTCCACCCGACCCTCCCACCACCCAAACAGGTACCGGAACAGTCCTGGGCTATCCAACCGCCGCCCGAGCTACCTGCTTCCTCAAAGATTGCAGCATCGACATTTACCTTCAACATTCCGTTGATAGAATTTTTGTTTTAGATTTGAAAATTTTGAGGCTGTTGTAAGTTTGATTTATGTGGAAAATCAAATAATATCTAGTTAGTATATTTTTATTTTGAAAATGCTACTATTTTCAATTAATTTTTATTTTGATATAAGGGTAAAAACCAAAGCTAACGAAGAACATAAAAGACGAATTATTTTAGCAGCATGCTAGATAACATATTATTTTATGAACAACTACTGTATTTCGTCATTCATATTTGAAGAACCGTCTGTCTCCAATCTTGATTGCGGCGACTCTCTTCACCACAACGTAAAACGAGGTTGCGGACGATATTCACCTCCTGCGAGCGAGATGTAATGACCCGAGCTATTTTTAGCTTGACACGGAACAAGAACAAGGCAGTACGAGAAAAGTTTCCATTTGAAACCACCAAAATCGCATTGCTCTGAGATATTTATGATTCGTATTTGAAATGGATATGCATAGACTAATTTCGATAACAACTTTTCAAATTTTGAATAATAATGATTTGTTTTAGATTCTGATGTTAACGTCCAATCATTTTCAAAAGTAGGCATGGTCGTTGGCGGAGCTAGGGGTACGCAAGCCTAATATATACTCCATCCGTCTCAAAATGAGTATCATATTTATATTTTTTGCGAAAATTAAGAATTTTCAAATAATTTAGTGTGTTTTCAATATTATCCTCAGTTTCTCACCTACCCCTCATGTGCAGATCAACACATGTGCATAAGTGATAAATGAAGTATAGGAAAAACAATAATTTAATAATTTAAAAATAGAAACATGACACTCGTTTTAGGACGGAGGGAAGGGAGTATAAATTTTACAAGTTTTGAACAGTTGATTATGTACAGCCCAGTGGTAAAACTCTTACCTTGGTTGGCCTATGCCAACATCATTATATAACTTGTAACACATATATTTGTATATTATTTATTTAATATATCGGGTTCGGGTTCGAGTCCGGGCGGGGTATAGTTACCCCATTTCCCGTTCGGGTTGGGGACATCGTGCCCCAGTCGGGCTCGGGTTGAATTTTCATCCCTAAAAATACGGGAATGCAGGGAGTTGATGATGAGCCAACAACAAATCATGGTGGTTCAACAATTGTGCTACCAAAAAACAAGAGTAACAACATATTGAAGCTATGCTCAACACTCACTTCAAATACACAAATCTTGAAGCTTCTAATGACCCTTTTATCAAATCTTGCATGCCCATACGTTAAACTTTGGAATGCCTATGCAAGCTCGTCTTCTTTCATGCCCGTGTAGATTTTGCATGCCCGTGCGTGATCAGTTTTGAGGTTCAAACCTCGCGCGCATCACCATTCCAAATTGGCATGCCTATGAAAACGAAACTGCTACATCGATCATTAGCTAATGTGGACGGAAAATACATATCACTTGTGCACGTGCAAAATATACAGAAACACACAAGACAACAACAACAACAAACCATAACCAGCTCAGCTAGTTGCAAAAGCAAGCGAAATGTAGATACTCAAAGTCACTCTACTAAACACTTGTAAGCTTTAATAATAAACCGGCTTTTGTAGGAAAAAAAAAAACAAAGTTTTGCCACCTGACTTCATTGATGGATTGGTTAGTTTGTCTAAACTCTAATTCAAAATCATAGCAACAGTTAATTTCAATTGAGGAGTTTTTTGTATGATTAATGGCATATCATCATTCGATGGCCCTGAAAATAGACATGGTTGATATCTAAATACCTAAAAGTGTTACTAAAACAACTTGAGCGTAATGTAGTTACATAAGGCCACAGTAATAAACACTTGTAACCTTTAAGCAGAAATTGACTTTGTAGAAAAGTAGTACGCAGGAAAAATTGGAAAAAAGGTACGTCCACACCTGATTTCATTGATGGATTGGATCAATATCTCCCTAACCGGCATCATCCCTGCCCATGACCTGCGCCCGCCACCACAGACCCGGCCCGGCCAATGCCTCACGATCCATCCAACCCCATGGAAAACACCGCCCCGTCCGTGTTTATTTTCAGGCGGCCGGCTCCACTTGACAAGGCAACCATCCCCCCCTGCATGGGAAAATGATATATCTCCCCTGATCACATGAATGAGTTAACCTAATATATTACACTTAATAATGGTTGTGAGCAGTGACCACTGTAATCATAAAATAAGGAACTCAACTAAATTAAGAAAAACGTCCATTTTTAGTAACTTATGTCATCAAAAACAGTAAATCGGGTTCCACATAACAATGTCTTGCTAAAAGAACTTACACCTTCATCATTCACATAACAATGTCTTGCTAAATGTAACAGTCCTAATTCCTAAAAGAAATGGATTTATTATGTGTTTGCAAGTCGATATTCAGGCTGTAAGCTGATAAAATGTACCTTAAGTTTTTATGATTGCCGAGACTTCAGTAAATAAAGGCAACATTATATTAACCTTTTCAAATACCCAATTTCCAAACCCTAAACCTTAAATTTAAAAGAAATTCATCATCAAACTATCTCAACTACATATAGAACCCTAAACCCTAATACAATAGAATAAAATCCCCAAAATACAAAACTAACCTCTTGTACCTGCAAGCAGCACACCTGCTCGAACCAACTCTGTCACACACAGCAACCACAATCCCCTTCAGCGACGACAATCACCTTCAATATTGAACCACTTTGTCTATCTAGTTCATCTCTTAATGCTGTCTCTCTACATCATCAACAAAAGTAATTAGCTCCCAAGGTAGTTGATGAAACAAAATATAGACCAACAAGTTTACAGAAACATAATATCCACCAAGTTCAGCTAACAAAACGATCCATAATAAATGAAATGATGTTCATTGATTGTTCAATATAGCTGTCAACATTCTCTCTATTTTGCCAAGTTACATCTTAGGGAAGTCTTCCAATTTCTTAAATTTGTTGTCAAGTCTGGCAAACATAATATAGACCAACAAATATACAAAAACATAATATCCACCAAGTTCAGCTAACAAAACGATCCATAATAAATGAAATGATGTTCATTGGTTGTTCAATATAGCTGTCAACATTCTCTCTATTTTGCCAAATTTCCTCTTAGTGAAGTCTTCCAACTTCTTAAATTTGTTGTCAAGTCTGGCAAATTTCTTGTCAATTTTGTGCCGAATTCTCTCATCAAGCAGCTTCAAGTCTTTAACTGTGGCGCTCCGCTTCTCGCCAAAAAATGTATCCAATTCTCCCATTGGATAACTGCCACAATCACTATATGTCTCTTCCTCTCCATTTGAATCACATTCGTCTTCCTCAACTTCTTGACTAGAACCAATTGCAGCGCTTGGAGCTATTTCTTGGGCATCTTCATTAACTGTCAATGGATCATCTAAATTCATCGGGAGACGACCACCTCTTTTAAGTGGAAAACTATCCAAGCTAACCGATGGTGAAGTCATAGTCCTCCAAACATTACCATCAGTATCCAAATGATAGTGCATCAATTTCATCCTCCGACTATTAATGACATTGTGCACGTCATTGAAGGGAAGAGTCAATTCACCATCAAAAGAAACCAGGTAAGAATGAAGTATCTTTGTAATAACCATACCATATGGCAAAGCTTTGTTTGCTCCTTTTCCCACAATGTGCCTCATAGAATTGAAAATGAGGTAAGGCATATCAATCCTACGTTTCTTAAGTATGTGCCACACAATACATGCATCATTGCAAGTAATCGTGCTTCCGTTTCCAGCCCTAGGCACAATACACTCAACAACAATCTTGTGTAAAATCCTAATGTATGGATTCAATCCTCCCACTTTGGTGTTTGCAGCAAAGGAAGCAAAACACTTGTTGTATTGCCACTCACCGACTTCCTCATATTTACCAACGTTGCAAATTCTTACATACAAATCTTCTTCTCCATCAGCAGGTTCGTTAAATCCTAGGGCCTCTTTAATCACACTCTCATTCAAGGGTATTTTGATGCCCTTCACAAAAGTGGAGCATTGAACTCCATTTGCAGTTCGTTTTTCTTCCCAATTATTGTAAAAATACCTAACCAAATTCACATAAATTGGATCCTCCGTCGTACAATACTTGTCTAACCCGACCTCTCTTAACCAAGTAAAGACAGGCATTCCAACCAAATCGTCAAACTTAACTCTAGTACCTTCAACTACAGTACGATTGCATGTATCATCGAAAAACTTCTTCTCTTGCTGTGTCGACTTGAATAATGCATGTGTTGTTGGCATTATCACCTTCGCTACTTTCTCCTTCCCTTTTCCTTTTGCAACTTCAGAAGTTCTAATCCTAGCCATGATAACCCTATAATTTCCCATATTAAACACTGTATTACTGATATATACTAAATACCCATTATTCACCATTAGCTTTTGGACACAAATGATAACAAAAAATGCTAAAAAGCAATTCACATATCACATTCTAGGTGCAGATTTTACAAACTACCAAACCACATAACTAATCGAAAACTACTAAAAAGTTCAGATTAATCAAACAAATAATTGGACAGTCTAAGCTATCACCCAATATTAACATTTGTTTTTTTTTTTTAAAAACAAAATTATATTCCAAATCCATCAAACATGAACGATGCAATTTGAACAAAAATTATCATGTACAATAAAGAGAAGCTTGAGATATTAATTACAAGAACTTACTGGGTTTTGGGTGAGTAGGGTTCAGTAGATTGTGCTTCAATTGATGAACAAAGGGGTCGACCTGATTTCCAAGCTCTGGAGTTGGGTCGATTTGGGGTCGTATTTGACGTTTCTGGTTCTATTAGGGCAGTGAGTTGAGGAAGATACGAGAGTTTTTTCTGGTTCTTCACATTTATATTTGTTAGTTCTAACTAAAAATGTCTCTATATCATTACATGAGACTCCATTAATTAAAAAAGTCGGTGCAAATTTTAACGAGACATAAACCGAAACTAATTTTAAGTCAACTGAAGCAAATAAAGACGGAAACAGAAACAAACTATAGCAACCTAAAATAACCATAAACCTCCTAGGTAATCATAGTCAAGACGTCATAAAAATTGAAACCAAAGGCACTGGGAAGACCCTCCCCTCCGGTTTGACTGGTTCCCGCAAGCATCCATCCTCGAGACACAGGTAACATCTTTTTCTTACCCTGATGAACCAGTGACCTTCTTATCCAAACTAGTCGCGAGCTGGCTCCCCTCTCCCCACGGCAGTCCTCATCAATCCCATTCATGAGCCTTGATGCAAGTTTTTTGTGACTTTGTCCATCAAAACATCTGATTCGGTGCGCCGCTCGGTAAGATCACTATGATACAATCTCAGCGAAGTCATCCCTGCTTTCACAAAAAAATCGACGACATCTGCCTGTCGAATAACTACCAGCACCGCCGCCCAAAGACCAGAGAGAAAGAAGAAAAAGAAAAACTTAGAAACCCTAACCGCCCTACCCTAGTCTTCTTTTACTAGACACTTGATATAGAGAGAACAACCTCCTTGTTCTAGATGCACCGCCGCCCAAGTGACCAGTATCGTCGCCGCCCAAGTGAGCCGCAATCGCCCTAGGATTTTTTCTCACTTTGCGCAGTCAGGAAATAGATATTATTATACCACACAACGCTCACAGACCATACTTTTAAGTCAAAACTTATTCTATTTATTTATTATTTTATACAAAGAAATTGTTGTTATTTACGTATCTCAAACCGAAAATCAAATCAAAATCAAACCAAACTTAAATCAAACAAAATATCATTCCAAACCAAGCTCTGGCCATTGTCGTTCACAACCATCGTTGGTGGTTGTTATTGTGGCAGATTTGACCGTGAAATGATTAAACTAGTCGGAGCAGATGAAGTTGTGCAGTTCTTGCCGTGGGCAGATGGAGTTCGTCATAGCATATGGAGGGAGACGACGGGAACAACAGCAGCTTTGTGCGCACATCAATAAAAAAACTATCGTGAATTTACACCGCATTACAAACCTTAACAACACTTTAATATGCTATCAAAGCATAACTCGCTATGTTAACGAAAGAGACCGCAATTTGCTATTTGTGATATCCAAGAAATTATCGTCGCTTTGAAAATCAAAAGCACCTGCACCAGAATAAAAATCCTAGTTACCTTATAAAACAGCAAAGAGATAGATACATATTGTAATCATTTTGTGTAAACTTTTTTAAACAATATTCAAGACATAACACTATGAATTCAACACTTGAATTAGTGGATTTTTTTTATAATAATGAGCAACATTTCCAATAAATGCACAAAAGAGTACAACACATTTCAGTCTGCTATAGCATATCATATGTTGCAATATAAATTAGAGCCTAACTTGCAACACAAGAAAACAAAATTGAGGTCCATTCAAAGCTACCCAGTCCACAATATTTCAAATCCAAAACCCATCAGTCTCACTCTCAAAGCCTCACTTTAAACCCTAGAAACCACCACTCATCCCCGGCGACGTCGCTTCCGGCTGAGAACTGGGAACTTAAGAGGAGCATCGAGAGTTGCATACATAACTTTGTTCTGAGATTTGAGCTTGCAGCCCAAAATCTCAAGATGTGACCTCAGTGTCACAGGGCTCATTCTCAGATCTTTGGCTATATCTGCTGGATCGGTTTGGAACCCATCAGCGTGTAGAGCCAGAACGAGGACGTAGCTGATTAGTAGGTCGTTTTTCTCAACTGGAAGCCTTTTGGATTCGGAGATGGAGAACATGGACGAGAATTTCATGAATAGTATGCTCGGAATCATATGATCCTTCGCTGAGGACACGCCGTCCATTGAATGCTTGTCCTTGAATTTTAGGAGATGGTTGATGTATGAAAATATAGAAGCGAGCGTAGTCCTCTCCTCCTTGTCCTGCAAAAGTATGGATGGTAATGGCATTGGTTAGTAGTTACAGACACCGAAGAAGAAAAACCGACAATCAATAAAAAGTAATTTTTTTATCTTTTAAAATCAAAATCAGTCCATTCAATCCAGTTTCAGACTGACGCACACTCCTGCATATGTATATAATATGAAGACTATTATAACAAAACTAAATTGGAACCAAACCTTCTCTGACAAATCAATATATACCAAACACGGATCTTACCTGAATTTCGTCTAATTTATGAAGTCTGTTGCGAACAAAAAGCGGGCAGGCATTAGACAATACTCTGTCCCGCTCGTAAAGTACATCTTGAAGGTAGGGCCAATCTCCCTTTTGGATAATCTTGTCCAGAGGATAAGCCTCCTGGGGTGTCGTGGCAGATGTGTCATATGGAGGAATATTGCGAGTAACATGAGCTTCAGTACTTTCAAGAGCTTCCTTGTTTATAGCACCTTCCTTGATTTGTTTATCGAAAATATCCTGACCATTCGGATCCTCTGTTTGATACAGAGCTTGCATTTTTTTCGCCTGCAACAAGTAAATTTCTACATTATGCAAATATATCCAACAAAAGCCGGACAAGTTCAATATAATCTTGTAGAAGGCGGCAATCTTATTGCATAAACAAATTTCATTATCACTGCAACGAATGTCATTTGTCATGTTAATCCTAAAACCAAGAGTTCACATAGAAGAAAATCAGAGTTACCAGAAATCGCTATTTAAGTGATTCGGATTCCGGAAAGGAGGTTCTATACCACCAAACATTGTTGTTCCAAAAGGTGACATTTTGAGTTCTGATTGTTATACGGTTCTATTCAGCAAATAATAATGATTTTTCAATTTTGATTGAAAATAACAAATATAGTACATAGAAGTCCACATGTTATACTCTTACGTGTAAACTTAGCACACATATATTGAATACGCTTTGGTTATCTTATGTTTTAATAAGATATTTTACAACAACAAAAATGTTCCACGTTCTGGATTTTTTTTTTAAAATGTTTCGGAGAAGTTTACCGCTCTCGATCCGCATTCCTACATCCCTAACATTCCACAATACGGTTTTTGTTCCACGATCCAGATAACCATGAAAAAATTTGATGTCTAGACCAATATAAGATATGAATTTTTTATAAGACCAGAATAATTCTTGATAAATTAGCAGATTACCGAGATGTGCATGAAATCAGAATCAAGTAGATGTGATATTAGCTACTGATAAAGCAAAAGTTACATCAAGACATACCTGGGTTATAGCCTTCTTTGTTCCGTAGCGGTTAGTGAGATCTCTCATTTTTTGGGCCTTTTGTTCCACAGAAACTTCACCCTCTTCCAACACTGGAGGTTCTTCCTCATCAGCGTGGTATGACCCTAAAACACTCGGTACCAATCTAAATATCTGCAGTTACGTAGAATGGTTAGTATGGTCATAAAGCTACAAACCATCTATACTCACAACAGGACAAGCATCTAAGAAAACATTTAAAGAACGATAATCATCAAAACTAGCATATCAAAGATTAGTTAGCCAAAGCAACCATGAACAGCTTATACACTAAAATCTTCTTTCTCTTAAGTCATGTTTATGACCATTAGCATATTGGTTTCCCTGATATACCCACCACTACAGGACAAACAACTAGGAAATTATTTGAAGAACAACCATGAGAAGCCTGTACACTAAAACTTTCTTCCTATTGAGTCTTGACCAAATTTATAACCATTAGCATATTGGTTTCCCTGATCAAAGTAGAGAATAGCAAGGCATCATGCATTCATATATATGAACTAATCGATTTGATTTCACAATGGAACTTTTAAATATACTAACTTAGAATACATTGTATATCAAATACGACAGGTCACAAAAAGTTGTCGGTAAATTTATATTGAATAACACTAGAAACACACAGAATAACCAATGTAGTTTTTTTTTTACAAAATCAAAAACAAATAATTCAAACAACGGGTTGTAACTATGGCTGGTGAAACAAACAAAAAGGACAACCCATTGCACAAGGCTACCACCAATCCACCATTGTGGGTTTTGAGAAGGGTCATACATAAGCAACTTCACCTCTCTTTACATAGAGCATGATTCCATTACTCGACCCTAACAACAACCTTACGGTTGCACAAGGCCCACCCTCAACGTCTAAATACAATACGGAGTATCAAATCAAATTTCATAGCATCCAAGCAGCAAATTCAAACTGTCAAACTTAAAGAAGTGTATTATCACAAGTACCTAGCAATCAACTAAAGTGAGATCAGAAAAGCAAAAAGACTTTTGCTGGAGTATACAGCACAAACAAACACAATATCAATATCAAAATAGAGTTCTCAGCATCTACAAACAAACTATTAAACTCAGAGAACCATATTATCACAAGTAACCCAACAATAAACTAAACTGAGTTCAACCATTCACAGCAAACACATATTGAATGAACTTCTCAGAATCCAAACAGCAAAAACTCATAGAACTTTATTATCAGAAGTGACCAATCAATCTATTAACTGAAAAAAATAAGATAACTTGCATAAACAGTTTATTCAACCATCAATTACCTAATTAACATCAATGAGAACAGCCCTCAAGGTCAACATGAACTTCTTGTTGACCCACAAAGCTAAAATAGTTTATTAAACAGTTAAGTACCTCATCAGCAGCCATGGGCACAACAATGCTATCAAACAAACTTTCTCACAGCATCCAAACAGCAAAAACCAGAAACAATCAATAAACTGAATACAAAACAAACAAACAAAAAAAGATTTTTTTTGTTTAAGTATTTGCTAACCCACTGAGGAAAAACAGTTGATTGTACTTTCAATCAACTTATTATAAGCGACGGACACAAACAATACTATCAAATTAACTCTCAGCATACACACATCAAAGGACAAGACAGAAACAATCTGAGAATTTTTTTTTGAACTTTTTGTCAGCTCATTGAGCAAAAAACAGTCCATTAAACTCTCAAGTACCTTATTATCAGCAATGGGCACAAACAATACAATCAAATTAATTTTCTCAGCATCCAAACATCAAAATTTAAAAATAAAATAAAAATGAACTTTTTGTCAACCCATAGAGCAAAAGCAGTTGATTAAACTCTCAGCTACCTTATCAGCAGCAATGGGCACAACCCTCAAAGTCTGTGTCTCCTTATCAAAAACCCCAAGCGAGTACCTACACATCTGCCCAGCCGTAGCCTCGCCGGAATAGCTCGAGCCAACAAAATCCACTTGCGACCCAGGTGGGCTCACTACGAGCTGTAGCCGATTGGTCTTGTTCTTGGTATTGTTCCGGAAGACACGAACCTGGGTCGATTCGGGTCCGTCTGGGACCTTGAGAGGGTCGAACCCAGATGGGAAGTAGCCAACCAGAGGTGGTGCCTTGCCGGACTGCTCCGAAACGACGGCGATTCTGGCTTGGACTGGCTTCTTCTTCTTCTTCTCCGATTGAGGCTTTCTTGTGCTCGCCGCATCAGCTCCCATGGCGGTTCGGAGAAGACGGCTAGAGCTCGGAGCTTCGAATTTTGAAACCCTTGCTGAAAATATACTTATTTGCGCTTAGGCTTTGGGTTTAACCAAATTATTTGTATTAAGTGACCTATCTATAGTAGTACTTGATAGAATAGTTTTGTAGTTTAAAGATGGATTATTTATTTTTGTCTCTAGTGTATTGCCCATTTTTATTGTTTTAGTTCACGCTTTATTTTACTTATTGTTTTAGCCCTTAAAATTTTTGTATTTATTGTTTTAATCCAACTAACCTGCTACATGTGATGAACCACCACCTGTTGCCGCCACGCAAGCCTCCACTTGACACGTCACACATGACAGAGGTTATGGAACAGGGCGTTTGTGTGGTATCTTCCTCATTCAATATGATGACTATTTGCGATAAGAATGGGAATAAAAAATACAACTTACTCGTCTACCCTCCGCTCTCCTCCCTCCCATTCACCAGTTCTCCGGTCACCCACTCCTCCAACATCAGTATTCTCTGAGCGTTGTACACCACGGGCACAAAAGCCTTAATCGACATCGATAATTGGTACGAGAACACGCCTTCCATGAGCACCTGGCTCGCTAAGAGGAACAAGTGTGGCGTCGCAGCGTAATGCCTTCCTTGTCGCCTTCGATGATGCCTTTGAAGATGTACACCATCGGGAGGACCAGTTGATGATCGCGACGACGATGACATAGATCTAGAGGACTCGGTTCTTGGTGTCAAAGACGTTGGGCTCGAGTGTGGGGCCTAGATTGAGGAAAGCGATTTTGGAGATGAAGTATAAATAAAAGATGAAGGAGAAGATGAAGATGAGGTCGAGGAAGCTGACCATGCCGCTCGCGGCGGAGATGAGGACGACGACGAGAGCGTTGAGCTGCCGGAATGTCATGAAGGTTTACCAGAGGTTAGTGGCGGTTTTTTTTTGTGGGATGATTTTATTGGGACGTTGTTGTTTTGGAGCTTTTTCTCTGATTCATGATCTCTCGGGAGTTGCATGTCCGTCGTGGGACCCACCCCGCCTGAGTGATGTGTCAAGTGGCAACTTGTGTGGCATCAAAGGGCGACGTGGCAGTTCATCACTTGTTATAGCGGGTTAGTTGGGTCAAAATAAAAAATATGAAAATATTAAGGGCTAAAACTATAGACAAAATAAGGCATGTGCTAAAACAATAAAGATGAGCAATCTAGAAGAGGCAAAAATAAATAACATTTTAAAGAAATACACATTCCCCTCTACGAGCGGGTATTCGGTCCGTGAACGCACTTAGTAAATGGTGTAGATCGTGGATTGTATGGATTCCAACGAGTTTGTTCGCAACTGATATAATCTATTTTATGTAATATGATCTCGCAAAAATGTGGATCGATTTTCAGATGGACGTGAATTTGAGGTAGAATCATAAGGGCAACACAACATTCTTTACCAAACGTTTAACTGTAGGACAAAAGCATCTTTTAACCTTGAATCATAAAACAATCTAGAGTTTGTATATTAGATCCGAAATCGTGAAATTGGACGTTCTACATGTTTTGCGCGTTCAGGTTGTACAAAATAAAGTCGATCAATTTTCAAGTTGGACAATTTTACATATTTTACAAAAAAAAAGACCCTCAGCCTCTTTAGGCTTGGTTCAGATTAGGTCTTTAGAAGCCGAACTCGTGAAATCCCGACTTGAAACCCGAATTGTTATATGCATAACAAACTCAAACAAGTCAAACGACACCGTTTCACAATATCTTTTCCCCTTGAATTTAGTAACCTATTCCGTGACAAACACTATTTTCCCAGGAACCAAACAGAAAGAGTGGCTTTTTATTGCTCTCACCGGTTCTTTAATGGCGAGAAATAACGTTTACTTGAAGCCAAAAGCAGCTCCGTGAACGTTTATCAAAAGAAGTTTATATATTTTTATTTTTTACAATCTCTCTGCCATTGTTTTTACCGTTTCTGAGCTCTTCTCTTATCCTGATTTGAGCTCATCGTCACAGTAAGCTCAAGAGGCAAGTTTTGTCCCTTTTAATGCTTCAATATTTGACTGTGGATTTGCATTGTTTTTGTGATTATCTGTTCTGGGTTACTCGTGTTTTGATGGGTTTTGATCAAATTTAGCTGCTTTATCTGCTTTGAATCCATCTCCAAGTTACTATTTTGAGGTGTGTTACTGGAAAAATATGTTGTGTTTTTTTTTTTTTTTTTTTTTAAGAATTTGGGGAATCTGTTTTTGACCAATTTTGGGTTTTAATTGTGGGGGATTTTGTGTATTAGTGAACAAAAAATTATAACTTTTGATTGTTTTTCATTGATCTTGGTTTAGTTTTTGACTGTTTGTGTTGCTGTTTCATTAAAAGATAGCATGAATAAGCTCTCTGAAGTTTCAAATTTATCAAATTTCTCAATATATCAGTTATCTTTCAGTTTATTTGTTTACTAGTTAGAGATGTGAACCTGATGATTGTTCAGTTCAGCAGTTATTTTCTTTGCATGCTTGAATTGATTCCCAAGTTTATGTTCTTGTTCACTCTATCTTTGAGGACTGAAGCTGAGCCTTAGTTCCTTGCCTCGTGTTTTTGCAGGAAGTTTGTTAGTATTTGTAATGTTTTAGCCAATTCCATACTATCTTTTCTATATGGTTTCCAATCTGTTTTTCTAACAAATTTGAAATATTACATGTGTATCAATGTAGTAATTTACGGATAATGAGAAATAGTTTTTGCACGGACCAAAAGCTACTTGGAATCGACATTTATTTTAGGTTGGCATATGGTTCCTACTTCCTAGCAATGGTTTTAGCTCTCAAAAGTTAAGATCATGAGCACAAATAAATGATAATTTAAGTTTCCGAGGGGGATTTATAGAATTTAGGTAGCGTTTGGATGTAATTTCTGTTCAAGAATGGGAATGAGATAATCATTCTTCATGTTTGTATTAGGACCTTTTGCTCATTAAAATGGCTTCTTCTTTTTTAATCCAAACGCTGCGTTAGTTCAATGCTTCGAACAAGGAACCATTAAGTTTCTGTATGACTATGCATACTTATATACGCTGCTTAATATTTATAGTTATTTTGTGTAACAGGTGCCGTGAAGACCAGCAAAGCCAAAGAAGTTAATTTACTGCATTTGTGCGACACATGGATCAGAGTACTTATCTTCTCCCGTTTTTATATTTTATATTTTATATTCCTGTCCTTTCTCCCATTTACAGCAGTTGGATCCTGAATTAGTATTGATTTTTAGAATAATTGTTGATGATATAGAAGCAGCAAGTATTAGTAATGTATGTCAAGACATACGCGGTTCCATAATTTTTGGTTGTCGACCGGACAGTGACAATTGGGAGACGACTAGGGACATGTTTTTTCTTTTTTTATTCGACGTGATGCCATTGTTCGAATGTTTTGGCTGCATCTGCTGATCCTTTTGTTCTCTCTAATTAGTGTTTAAACTTTAAAGTTGCTTTGGTACGTAGCTGACTGTGTTTTCGAGCATATATACTCACACATACCATGCGATATGAACCCGTGAAGCTTCATTTACGCAAGACAATAGAATCTGCAGTCACTGTAGGGAATGTACTTGATTTAGACATCATGTGGGTTTCTCAATACAGACAATATGTATCGGGTCAAATATATATGTATATATATTTTTTTCCTGGAGATGTAGTAAACACGAAACAGGAAAAACTGTTTAAACAGGTATTCCAGTCAATCCAGTTCTAGATTGTTGTGGTTAGGACTTAGACGTTATATATACACATGGAAATATGTTTAAGTGGCTAACCAAGCCATTCATTTTCTTAGTTCAAGATCAAGACAGCCCACAAAAAAGAAAGTGGGCAGTAAGTCAATGACAGTTGACTCTTAAACCTCTCTGACTTTGTTGCCATAACCAATGTTGAACTAGCGTTCCTCGAAACTATTCGAGATTTTAAAGAAGTAGAAGAGTTCAAGATTGCTAATAATTATATACTAGAGGAAATACCGAAATACAACTGTGGTCTGTGGGTATCTTTGTCTTTTATTTATGTAGTTCTCTTTTATGAATTCCTCTAAGCTCGTGTAGGATGGACATTATTCCCACATCGGCTATGAGAAAACTGCCCATTGAGAAGTGTATAGTTTAAGTACATGCAAAATTGTGGCCAATTGAGACTTCTGTTGATACGAGAATGTTATCTGAAACTTTCATTTTAGGGAGAGCTGTTGATTTGCTATTTCATTCACAATCGTATGACTATATTGATGTCGATTTCTCTCACATTTGAACTTCACCCCTACCAAATCATGCAATCTTCTGTCAGACCCATTAATGTTTTAGAGACCCTTGTTTTTATCGAGCTGGAAATAATTGTATGCAATTGATGTGTATGAAATCTTGTTTACTTGGATGCCGTTCAAAATGTAGTCCTGTTTTCACAATATGTAGTGGGTATGGTCATTGAGAATGTCATTTTGGAAAACAGGGGTCTTAGTGGACAAGGTGGACAACAAAAAAGGCGAGTACCTACTTATTGGAGATGCAGAGGAACCCAAACTGGGATTGTTCGACAAACCTCTACCTTGCTTCGGCTGTGGAATAGGATGGTTTGCGTAAGTTTTACTTTTTCCGCTTCCACCCCCTCCCTCCTCTCTCAGAGGCACTCAATGATAGACTTTTCATATTTAATTTTTTCCGCAGTTTTCTGCTAGGATTTGTGTTTCCATTGATGTGGTACTTTGCAACTATACTCTACTTTGGGAACTACTACCGTAAGGATCCTAGGGAGCGAGCAGGACTTGCTGCTTCCGCAATAGCTGTAAGTATGAATTCAAGGTTTAAAGTATTGTTTGTTTATAAGATCATGATTGTTACATGTACTTTATCGCATCTCCATGATTTCCCCTAGTTCTTGCTCATCATTTTCTCGTATAGAGTATCATTTCGAAGAGACTTGTAATGACTAGAATCTTTATACAAATATATATCATTTATCGTTGCTGTAGAGAAGCATCTAAAACGATATATGGGAGAGGAATATGAAAAGTGTAATGCAATCGTCAAACTGAATGAAAAATATTAACCTCCCGCCGCCACAACAACTTTACCGTTGCTTCGAGGCTCACCCTCAATCATTTAAATTACCTAACGACCATTTGCTTCTTATTTATATTTTTGCATTTCAACGACGAAAATAATAATAATAATAACATAATTAACTTTCTCCCTAAATGTTCCTACTTTTTCTGCAGGCTTTGATATGTACAGTTGTCATGTTTATTATCCTAGCCGTGATTATATTCTAGGCTTCCAGGGAACGTTACTACAACTCCAAGTATGTGCCTAGAGCATCTACCGGCTTCTGTAATCACAGCGCCTGTATTGATAACACGTAGATGAGGTCGTAGTCTTAAATCCTTTAGGTACAAAATGAAGATCGAGAAACAGTCCCACAGAAGGTTAGCCCAAGACCCATTTTTGCTTCTTATTTATGTTTGTCCATTTTTTATCTCGTACATAATACAAACTGTCTAGTGTATGAACTCAAAGCATAGCCCGTTTCTCGGGAAATAAATATACTACAGTTTCTGCGCCATTGGACTTCTTGAATGTGTTCTACTGGGATAATGTTGTCAGAACAAAACACCACCATTTCCCGATGCATTTTTTCTACTGAGTTCTTGTGGGTTTGAGCCCTTTTTTTTTTACTAAGATGTCATGAAAGTTTGCATAGATACAAATATATAATGCTACTGATTTGTGAATATTTGTGTGCATGGGAAATTGCATTCTGAGTTTGCATGTGAGCACTGTGAAATCTTTTGCAGCCTGACAATTTGGACCCAAACTTGCGGGCATCCAAAATTAGACAGCTTTTTGCAGGTTCGGGTTGCATAAAGTAGACATTATTGATTTTCAGGTCGGGTTGGGTTTGCTGTGTGGAAGTTACTAGTCGAGTCGGACAAACCCGTGCAAAAACACACATTTTATGCGTAACCTGCTCCTCTTGTAAGTCGAGTTAAGCCTATTCAACCCAAACTTCAAAACCCCCTACGCAAACCCCGAATTGTCAGTTCAGTTGTAGCTAGAGTTGGAATTTGTGTCTCCACATGTGGCACCACATGAACACAAAACGAAAAACAAGCCCGGTTAATATTCATGTTGTGTCACGCACAACACCCACACTTAGGGGTTGTACCAGTAAAGTATTGTTTGTACGATTTTTTTGTATGTTATGTAAAATTGGTTAAATTTGTGATATTTATATGTTTTGGGCCTTGTCGTGCCCATCGTTACGAGATGTGTCATGTCGATCGTGTTGTGTCACCTTGGCCCGTTCAACTAAACGTGTCACGTTCATTTGGCGTATGTTGCACGTGATCAATCTTTAGCACAACCCAAACACAACACGAAACACAACATGCACGCATGAATTATCTCTAGGCCTCTAGCTTGACGTGTGTTGCTTCATGACAGCAATGATCTTAGTAATTTGTACGTGTTTCGTGCTCCGAATTCAGTCCCTGATTTCTGGAAAAATAGGTAGATATGTGAAGATCTTTGTACTCTTTGTCAGCTACAGCTTGCATGTCACTCATAGAACATACTTCATCCGTCCCAAAATGAGTGTCTTGTTTCTATTTTTAGGTTGTTATATTATTGTTTTTCCCATATTACTCCTATCATTTATGCACATGGACAATTCTGCACATGCGGTGTAGGTGGGAAAGTGAGGGTAATATTGGAAACACACTTAAATATGTGATAATTCTTAATTTTTGCAAAAAATAGAAACAAGACACTCATTTTGGGATGGAGGGAGTATCTTTTTTCACGACGGAGGGAGTATCTTTTTTCATGGTTGACAGAGTCCATGTTTCTTGCATCTCCTTTTGTCCCAACTTGACATTGCTTTTTTGTCACTTTTCTTCATTTGTTCTTAATACAATATCAGTAACTTCTCTAGTAAGATTATTTCCAGCTCATCACTACACAAGTTTCCATATATATATGAAAAAGAATCTCAATTAATAAATTATACCGGATTCTAATTAGTTTCTATCGATTCAGTATCTAAATTGTCACCTCTAATTCTTAACATTAGATGAGTTTTAAACCTAACCGAACGAGTTGTCCACTGCACAAACCATATTAGATTTAACATGAGTATCCAATTGTGGAAGAGACTCTTCTTAGAATTCAAAGCTTCGTGTTTTCTCTTGTTTCCTGTATCGACACCTTTTTTATTGTTAATTTCGCTTTCACTGCTTGGGTGGGTGACCGATCCTATCTCGTATTTGGGTTAGATTTTGGTGCACTTTTCTTTGTACTTTTATTTGGGCCTTCATATTGGTTTAATAAAATGTACCATTTGCTTATAAAAAAAAGATCGAGATTGGATCGTACTGATCAATCAAATGAAATCACAGTTTGATTCAGCTTTTGTCCAAACTTCTCATTTAAACCGACTTTTAAACCCGTACTCTAAACATAAACTTTAAACAATTTGTTCCGTCATCAAGAATTATTTAAACCTATCTACAAATAATCCTACCAACCACATGGTAATTGACTAATTTTGTTAACCAAACACTAAATTAGTGAAATTATTGTTGAAGAAGACACATAACAAACCAATGACGCGCTTTTGATATTTAAACACATTACACTTTCTCACTTGCTTGCTTGTTTGTCTTATTTATTTATTTATTTATTCTTCTTCTTCTATTTTCTAATGGATATATATATATATATATGATCATCATTGCTTGTCCTTGTTCATTGAGTGAGATTTTTAAAAAAAAATTAAATAAATAATTTACGCGGATTTAAAGACTTTGACTACAATTAATGAATTCTTGGTATTTTTGTCTTGATTTCAAATTGTTCATAATGTCATTTCTCTACTTATGTTGTGTTTTTGGGCCCCACTATGTTGTATAAGATAGCCTTCTTAGTGCTTGTTTGTTTCAACTTAATGTGACTTCACGGAGGTGCCACATCAGCATTCCGGTAAGTCACTCCATGTCCACGTATCATCCCGT
>JAYMTH010000148.1:0-28270 GCA_036897465.1 Pelargonium australe
CAAAACCCTAAATAAGGGCTAAATCCAAAATCCGGGTAAGTCCAAGGGGTGTTGTAACTATTTACCCTTGTGTTAATAATGTGTCACAAGATTGATTGTTTTATAAGGATTGTGTTGGAAATTTAAGGTTGTGAGTGGCATGAGACACGACCTTGTTGTTGTCATAAGAGCACAAACAAGAGACACCTGGTCTCTCCTTCTGGATACCATAGATATATGATCAATCATGTGACATTTTATTTTTATGCTTTTATATAATCATTATTGAACTCTTCCGACGGAGAACTGTTCAGCGCGCGAGACTTTCTGTATTTGAGACAAAATATTTTTGTATGTAATTTTGTAGCTTATTATATGTCATGAGACAACAAATTTATTATTGTATCAGTACATACTTTATTTTATAAAAATTAGCACACTCGTTTTATAACATACAAAATATATAATATGCATATTTGGTGCAATAGCAACTCAAATAGTTATTTTTTTTTTTGTAAAAAAAAAAAAACAGAAAAGAGAGGGGGGTCTCATTTTACTTACTTGAACATCAAATTCAACAAAATCAATTGGGAAATTGGATGCAGCATTGAAGGAGAGAATAGAATTTTCCTTGATGGACTTCATTTTGGGATCAGGACATTGCAAGAGGTTCATTCCACTTCCTCTATGTCCCATAACCATAAACTTTTTCCATTTGTACCCTCCATTTTCATTACCATTACAAGCATGCCCTTCTATTTCTTTTCCATCACCACCTACTCATCATAACCAAAAACAAACCTTCAACATAATATTTTGAAGAAAAAAAACATAATATTTTGAGGGAAAATGAAAGAAAGAGAAAAGAACGTCGATAAAAGAATTATCAGCTGTGAGTGAGGCGCGACACTTTATTGATTCCACTCATATCCACGTGACACCATCAGTAGGGTTAAGAGATTTTAATGAGATGATTGAATGTTAATGGTGAGTCGTCTAAACGAAATATGTGAAAGAAATTTTTTTTTTTACTATTCAATAAAGGAAACAAAAAATAAAGGTAAGAAAAAAGTTGAAAAGTTATTGGCTGGGAGTGAGCCATGACGTCTCGATAAATTAGTGGGTACAAACTGTTTCTTTAGATAAATGTATTCGATTAGATAGCTGAAAGTTATAGGTGGTTCACTCTCAGCTAGTCTTGTGACGGAGACTTCTTGTTATGTAAATTCTATCGACGAAAAAAAAAAGAACAACAGGAAATGAAGCTAAGAGAAAGTAGGAATAGAGATGAGAGGAGTTGAAATGAATGGAGAGACCTTTGGAGGAGGAGAAGAAGCAAGAATGGTGGGATGTGAAATGATTGTTGGAGAATTGGTGGAGATTGGGGACCTCATTGACTTGAAGGCCTTGGAGGGTCATTGGTTTTTGTTGTTTGTTGATCACAACAAGGTTTGAGGAGGGAGAGAGAGAGAGAGAGAGGCAAGAGAAAGCCACTAATACAAATTTGGAGCTTTTTGAGATTGAGGGGATTTGGGGGGTTATATATAGAGAGGGGCAAAATGGTAATTAAGATTTAAGAAAACACCATTCATTTTTTTTTCTTTTTTAAATATATTTTTGAAACAAAGAAGTGTCATTTTCCTATACCATGATACTATTATTATGTCAAAAAAAAAATGTTTTGCCTCTTGTACACAAATTCTTGTGGTTAACATACATGGTTGTGAAAATGTGCTATATACAGTGTTTCACTTTTATTAAAATTTTCCACAAAAAAAAAAAAAAAAAAAATTGTCTTCCTATATTCTTGGTGTCAAATATATATTTGTCACATAGATTATTCGTAAATAAAAAATGATAAAAAGTTTAAGACAAATAACATTGTTTTGTGTAATTTTCTAATGGAATTAGCATTAGAATAAAATATATAAAAATTTGCATTTTTATTTTTGGTTGAAGAAAAATAAAAATATATACAGCTACTACCTTCTAGATTGTTATGGAAATATTTACCTTATTTGTCACAACAAAATTGAAATGTGCATGTAGATTTGTCTAGACTAAGAATCTATGATGGATATTCTTATAAGAAAAGGATGTTTCTGGAGATTTTATTGAATGCCATCTAACTTTTGGTCATCTGTCACTCTTTGTGCTGTCCACAAGTCCTTTAGTGAGTGAACCAAAATGTGTAAACACCCGACACGTTTATAAACACAAAACGCAAACCCAAAACACTTAACATGATAACGAAATTGGTCATTTTGACCCAAAACACAGCCCAACGCATTCTGCAAAATAAAACCAAAACACTGGACACAACACAATCCAACATGTTTGACACGTTATTGCGATTAACTTATAATTATACCCTCAAACGTGCATAAAATATAATGGTATTTTACCTGCTATTTCCTATACTTGTAGGGTGTGTTATATGTGTCAACTACATGAGTACTTAATTGTGCATGCATGTTTCGGATGTCCAAAAACACGAAATCGACATGATTACAAAATAAGTTAGCACAAACACGCTAATTTAGTGTCGTGTTGCGACAGCTCTAACATATGAATAATAGAAAAACTGATGAGAATTTGACTGTTAATTCCTTGGAGAAAATACAAAATTCCAGAAATTATTATGAAGTACAAGGGCACTTACTCAACAAATTTATGCTGGTTTTGTGATCATACAATAAATGGCTGAGCTGAGAGGTATATAAAGAGCCTAACATAAACAAAAAGGACAGTAATATATTTACAGATATTGAACCTATATACTTACTTAAGTGGAACTTGCTCTTCTCACCCACCTCCATTTTCACTGCTACTATATACTAAAAGAGACTGAAAAGAGCTTTTCTTGGCCCAGAAGCTCCAATCAAATCAATCGGTACCTGCGGACATGAAAACATCAAACAGTTTCGGACAATAAGTGCCGATCTTTATTGCCAATGGTAAAGGGAACTAGAGAATTGACTTAATAATGTACCTGTATTTTGTGTAGCCTGGCCGACTGTCTTGGGATCAGTTGACGACTGGACATTAGGTAAAGTTAACGGTGTTAGGGGAGGTGAAGAAACATCTTCAACCATGCCTGATCTGCGAGGAGCTTCCAATGGATGTGATACATTCAACGCACACACCCTAGAATCTCTTGAAGGTATAGAGAAACAACGAGGAAGAGCCTGAGGTGGTTTTGGCAGTGGAGATGCAGCATTTGACACAAATGATCTATTCGCAGCAGAATGCTCCTGAGCTCTGGACACTAATGGCGCCGAATGACCAATAACTCCCCTGGGAGACTTTGAGGTCGAACTGGATGGAGGCCTAGGAAGCTCATGAAGCTCACTTATTTTAGGAGAGGACACAAAAGTCGGAGACGTAGTAGGAGATGCTTTTGGAGGAGATGGTGATTTAGGCAAGGGGCTTCGGAGAAGAGGTCCAGAGAACATATTGGGATTTTCTGCGGAGGAAGGTGTGTTGCGCCCGACTTTACTTGATATTGGACCAGAAAAAGATTGTCTATGGAATTTTAAATCACCAGCAGCATGTTGGTCAAAATGTGAAAATAAGAGCCCCTCTGAGAAAGGAGGGCGTATCCGAGGTGAATTGCTCTCTTTCAGTACCGACTGCACATTCAGAACACTAGGTCTTGAGGGTTTCTCATCCTTCTCAAATTTCTTTGGCTCTAAGGGAGACGAATGCCACAAATGGCTTGTACGTCCACTCAAACTTGTTGGCTGTGTCTGAACCGGACTAGTTGAACGTGGAGATGCTGAACTTTTTGAATCTACCGGTGTAGGAAGCACATACGTATGGAATTTACGTGACGGTGTTCGCTGCTGCACCTCTTTTGCCCTTTCAGCAAGATCAGGATTCTTCTCAGCAAACAGTGGAGCAGATATGCTCAGTTTCAAAACTTTGTTTGAAAAAGGATCCCTGTCGCCTCTATCTACATTATGCTGCAAAAAAGCAGAAAGAGAAGAATGATTTTTTGTAACAAAAAAGAAAAAGTATTCATCAATAAGTTCCAAAGGTAAAAATACCCATGAATGTGAAAAGTATATAAAACAAGAATCTCTAGGTTTTCAGACAGCAATACATAGTAACTTGCACAGGCGTATGATCCTTTAAAGCAAGTTTTAAAAAAAAAATATGAATTCTTAATGCATTTTTATATATAAAATTACCAGAAACTAAAAACTGAACATCATATATTTGGATTGGAGATTCTTGACGATAAGATCAAACTTACGTAGATGAGAGAAAACAGAAAATAATTTCTTGAAATTGTCAAGTAATAGATCCGTTTCACCCATACAATAACCTTGATCACTGTGATTGTATTAATAATTAACACAATGAATTTATTTACCTTTGTAGCTGCCACAGTTGCAACTTGGGGAAATGTAATATCCACCTGATCCACCTGCATAATATGGCATACAATTTAGTAACAAGTCACAATGACTTAGAAAGGCACTATAACTTTGGACCAAAGATATGGTCTCCATCTTCCGCAACAGTAGTGAGTAAAATGCTCCAGGAATGAAAATTTTCAACTTTAAATAATGCATATATGCAGGGATCAGAATCTCCGTGTATAACATCTCTAGCTCTAAATGCTTATCTGCCTTTTTTTGTCTACATTCTCAGACTACCAAGGGTTTGTATGGGCATCTTTGCTGTGACATGTGCGCACGTATACACATACATTTTCGTCTATATTATAATCTGCCAAACATTAGTTTAAGTGCATTTTACTGTAGGAAGAAAGGAAAAGGTAGCTGACATTTTAAATTCGGCTGCCAGACCAAAAATATAAAAACAGATATGGTCACCTCCATAGAGTTTTGTGATGTAGAAACCACATCATGCTCCCGGTCATTTTGGCCATAGTCAAAACTTAATTCCCCATCATCATGAGTGTCGCCTTCATCTTCTTCATTTTTAGTATCATAATCATCATCCTCATAGTCATCATCATCACTGTTGTCGCTACAATCATCCTCAAGACCGCTGAAGTGGTACTCAATGTGTTGTTGTTCAGTGACCCATTTCACATGCGGATCTACTGCCTCAAGAGATTTAAGAGCTTTCTTGAAAAAGCACAACTAATTGCAACATGAAAAAGAAACATGTTAATCATTGTTCAAGATAAAATACAAATAGCATCTGAAAAGGCAGGGCACAAACTATGGAAAGTTGGAAACCTGAGCAGCATGGTGACGAGCTGCCTGTGTAAGAAGACTTCGGGATTGTCCTTGCTTCAAAGATTTCATGCGAAAAACAAATAAAGTTGCCTCCTCATCATATTCTTCATGAGCTGCTTGTATCTGCTGCTTAGAAAACGTCTCTCCTTTCCCATTTCTTGACCGCCCTTTTTCTTTTTGTCTTTGGATCATATATTCATATACCTCTCTGCAGAATACAGGTATGCAAATTTAATGACATTCATCTTCAGAGGTACACGTGTGTGTGTGTGTGGGAGGGAGAGAGAGAGAGAGAGAGAGAGAGAGAGAGAGAGTGTGTGTGTAAAAAAGAAAAACTCCAAACCTTTTTTCGTCACATTGTCGCTTCATCTCCTGCATCAGCATGAAGAGAAAAAAAAATATTGGTTCTGACTTCAGCAATAAATTTGTATAGAGAAGCAATGGATCCATTTCCAGAAGTTAACAATTAAAATAATAATTTGGGGTAGATATTAATACACTCTATTAACTACTTTTGTTAAATGTAGAAATTTATATCCCCATAAAGAATAACTACTCTACATGCATAGTCAAGAAAAACTTTATTAGATGAATTATAGATCCAATAAGCCTTAACACACAGATATTTACTCACACTTGACGTTGACGGTATGTGGCAGCATATATAACCCTAAGGAAACTCTTAAAGAGAAGCTTGGTGAGTTTCGATTTCCCAGTAAAGAAAGAACCCCAACCCCCTATCCTACCCCCCTTTGAATTCTACTTCCACAACATGAATCTCACCCTTTTAGTATTGTTAATAAAATTATATTGCACACATACCATCATCATTGGGATCAATAGCAAGCAAGATACCGGTCAAATAAAGGAATTACAATGCATGTAATCAATAAAAGTTATCTTATGCTCAACATTAATAGCCATAGAAACAAACCTCTACAGTTCGAAGTTCATTAAGAAGAGATTCTGATGGATTTGTGATTGTCTGGGATATATGAGAGCGCTGAAATGTTCAGAGAAATAAGTCATCACCAAGGGGGGGAAAAAGAGTTGAGCAATATTATACACATAGTGACAATGACTCACATAGCTGTCAACGAGTTTCTGAAGTTCAAATTGCACTTTTCCTAGCATCAATAATACTTTACCTGCCAAGAACAAAAATGAAAATAAGCTTAATTTCATTACCTTATTTTTTAAATGCACTATAAGAAACAAATTTCAGGAATGAAGTTGAAATTATCCTTAAAACGACCATATGATACTAAACTAGAATTAGAGACACGCATTTGTGTACTTGTTACATCAACACTAAATAAAGTCAACATGCTCGGTATGAAACAAGTAAATTTCTCTACGAGAACTTAATCTAAACAGGCTAATAACTCTCCAGTTAGTTGATAACATTATTCCATAGGAGTAGAAAAACTATGCACTTACCACTTTCTTCGTCATCATTCAGAGCAGTCTTCTCAAGAAGGCAAGACCCCATTTCACGCAATGACTCCGAGAATTCTGAAAAACATAAATGGGATTAGAAGACTTAAGACTTCTTCAAAATGACCCAGGAAACAAAAAAAAAAAAAAATACACCTATTGCCTCTAAAAACACCACTATCATTAAATGGTGCCTCCCTTTTATTTTCTTTATTTTTCTTATTTGTGGTAGTAACAAGTAACAACCGCTTCTTCAAGACGAGCATTAATCATCTAAATCCTCTGCACTTCTAAGTTTGGCGATATGTGTGGATAAAGAATACAGAGCATTTGAGTAAAAGTGAAATTCATTAATTATGTACCATATGCACTGTTTGTGGTTGCTGCAGCAGCAGAAAGCAAGCTATCGTAGCAGTCTCTCATATCTTGCATTTCCTGCAGAAATAGAACCATGTTTCTAATAAGCAATGAGTCGCCAAAATCATCATAAAACAGCTAAACCAGAAATAAAGGCTCGAAACAACTGTCATAAAGCTAGCACAGTTAATTCTCCAATCAACAAGCCATCATGAACCAAAATCTTCAAGCTCAAGACTCAATGATACAACATACAAAATCAAGTACATAGTGTTGCACCCATCATTACAACTGTTCATCACTTTCTCAACCAAAACAACCATAAAGCCTCCTCACAATTCCAAAACCAAACACCTTGAGCAATTGAGCAATGATCACCAAATTGAGCCAATGTGTTCTCCAGATCCCAAAAAAAAAATCTCACTTTTCCACAAACCCTAAAATCTAAATTTCCAATCCGAATCGCACTGTATAACGAGGTGGAGGGGCTAAAAATTGAGACCCAAAATCGGAAATGAATTTTTCGTCCTACCCTTTTTTCCTCTTCGAATTTTCTCAGCAAACAGGAAAACTCGAAGCTTGCTAAGTTCATACATCTATATAAATACCTGAGAAGCCAGAGCGAGCTCGTCAAGGCGAACCAACGGAGGAGGTGATGATGCTTTGTCTCTGGATCGTCTTCCATCACCGTGTTTTCGAGTTCCTAAACCCTTCAATCTTTTCAGAGAATTCATGCGTTTCTCTTCAAAATCCAAAATTTTCCGATCGAACCCTCTTTTTCTCTGTGAGTTTTGCTTCAGATTTGGAATTGATTGAACCTAAATAGTGTCGTGAATGGGTGAAAATTATTAGGAAAATGTGGATTTATGAGAAGACTCCATGAAAATGGTCAAGATGAAGAAGAGAGTATGTGACTATTTTTTTCCAGGTCAACGAAAATTTTGTTGTTTATCGACTTCTTCGTTTCTGTTTTTGGTTTATTTATTTATCTTATAATTTTTAAAACATGTTATTTATTTCTAGTTTTGTAAAATAAATTACTGCAAAAAAATATACTCCATACTATATAAAATAATAAATTGACATATACGATATTGTAGTAACTGATAATATATCTTAATTGTTTGGACAAATATTTGCAAAATAATGAGTTAGACTTATGAGATATAACATGTAAATTATTTTCCAACAATATCAAATGTATCATTAAAGTGAACACTTGAAACCCGACCCAACACTTTGCAGTTTTGGGGTCCATAAAATTGTCCTGACAAATTTTGGGGTCGGGTTTGTCTCGTAGAATTGTGAGTAGAATTGTGAGCTGAATCAAACAAATCTATTTGCAAATTTTACACGTAAAACCTAAATTTGAACCCGACTAATGGCCCGAAGTTAAATGATGCTTTTGCCAGGTTTGGGTAGGTATTCTCAACTTGAATTTGGAAAGAAAAAAAATTATTGACACCCAAATTGTCTATCACAAAACAAAATTTAATGTGTCATAAATTTTAAGGGCTAGGTGGTGATATAGTGTGTATGGGGTTATTTTTCATGCTAGCTTGATTTTACACCAAAATATAAGGAAAAAAATATACATCACTTTATACACAAAAATAATGTAAGATGATTGGCATACGTGTGTTCTTACTGTTTTACATGTACTTTTATTTTGAGCAATTATTGTTAAGAGTAACATTTTTTACAACAAATGTACATACATTTTAAAAGAAATGTAAAATTGAATTTTTCAATGCATAAAAAGTGCATTTACCAAATTCACATGAAACATACATTTTCGAATTTTCCAATCAAAATATACAAAAATTCAAGACAAATAGAATTTTCATATGTTGACATGGTTGTGACTTGTGAATAAACAATCTTTAAGAATTTTTTGTGAATAAACAAAATTCAAGACAAATGAAATTTTGTATCACTGGAAATTTCAAGTTTTTTTATTTTGTGAATAACCAATCTTCAGGAGTTTGTGGCTTATTCATACAATGATGTCAAGTCATTCTCTAGCACAAAAAGTGATATAGACCCGGACGTTTTGTCAAGTCAAGAAACCGTGTTCCGTGCACCACAAGCTACATGGATATCAAAATTCAAAAGTGTAAAAGGTAGTACACTCGAACAGCCCTTCAACTTTGACGATAATACCATTAGACAAAAAGCGCCCTTTCGGTTTATTTCGGTTACCTTAAATGATCAACTAGAGATTGGCAATTTGGATCCAAACCCATGGGCAACACATTTTGTAAGCTCAATTTGCATAAAATAGTCCCGTCATTCCAGGCAAGCCCACGCTAAAATAATTTCCACGCTAAACTCATGCGAAACATGAGTCGGGTTTTGAGCACCCACAAAGTATAAAGCTGAACTCAACTAAAACCCCAAATTGCCAACTCTACAAGCCGCAACCCTTCCATGGAAAGCACGTTTGGTTGACCCAATCAAAAACTATCAAACTCGTTTGGTTGACCCAAACTCGTAAAACATGAGTCATGTTTTGAGTACCCACAAAGTTCAAACCTGAATTGCTAGCTCTAACTAGAACCATTCAAGCACAAATAACTTTTCGCTTCCTGAATGGTTCCCTCGAGAAATCGAGTTCCTCATCCCCACTAGCACATAAATAGTGTTTTAAGGTCTCCAAGCATGTGTACATAGGTGAAGCTTTCTAAACAAAATAAACTTTTGAATCGCATCATGCACAAAAGTTGGAAGGATTACAAAAGTAAATTTCCGGCTTTACCGGAATGGAATGCACATCCAAATAGAAACTCAAATATTGAATTCAGAAGTGTATGATTGGTTTCATGTTTATTGCCACAAACCAGAGCAGCAAAATTTCCCACCTTCATCTACGTTTCTCCAACTCATCAATTCCTCGCAGATGCGATGAGAAAAAAAAATGTAAAATCCCTTCATTTCCTGAAAAAGATTGTACCAAAATATCACATATCAGCCAAACAATGATTAAATGATTTATGTCACAAATGATTAGGGTTGCAACTCGGATAGGATTTGTTCGGGTTCTGATTGATGAAGACTTGTCCGAATCTGATCAGAAAAGGTGTGTGGTGGTGTAAAATGTGCGGAAACGTGTGGATTTCCCCGATTCAATCTGACACATATTTTTATAAAATAAATCCGATCAGACCCAAAAATTAGTCAGATCAAATTTAAGTCTGAACGGATTTCAGACGCTGGCGGGCTTGGATCCAAGTTGCCAGCTCTAAAATTGGTACACAATTTTGACCTGACAACCAGTTTGGTGCACAACATCTAGTGAGATTAACATTCATAGCCAAGTTAGAATACCAAAAGTTCGGGTACTAAACTGACTTTTTTTTCAAGTTTTCTGTGCCAAATTGAGTATCATACCAAAGTTCCTATATCGTTTGTGACACATTTTTGACATTAATCCTTGAATAAATGACAACGATATACTTGCCAGTGTACTGCAGCCAAAATACAAACTAACCTGGATCTAGAAACGTTTTTGACAAACTTGGTAAGATTATGCAGCTGCAGCCATTGGTACAGATCTGTAGCAAGCTCTTTGCACAGCGCGGACAATATCGTCAACCTGCATTACCAATGAAACAAACAGCATGATTAGCATTCAGACGCAAAGCTCCAGCCAATCCTCTAGATAAATCCAAAATTCAAAATAGTGGAACATCCATAACATAAAAGCAAATCAGAAAAGGACCAACCTGTGGGACAGCCAATCTCTCAAGATTTGCAGCATAGGGCATTGGGACATCCGCTCCAGCAATTCTCTCAACTGGTGCATCTAGATAAGCAAAGCTTTCCTCAACAACAGAGGCACTGTGTGAAGAAAGAAGCGTATTATGAGTAAATGATGTGGGAAGATTTTATCAGCAACTTTTTTTTCTTTTTTTGTGGCAGGAGAAAGATGACGAACCAGATTTCAGCGCCGACGCCATGTTGAGGAAACCCTTCTTCAACTGTTACGAGTCTGTTGGTTTTTTTTACTGAAGCATTTATTGTAGCTCTATCTAGAGGTCGGATTGAGCGCAAGTTTATGACCTATATTCACAGGACCAATCATCAGTCTCCTAAACTGAAAATGTAATAGTTTTTTATAATATGTTGTAAATTTTCGAAGTAATTAATTTACCTCAGCACTGATTCCTTCCTTTGCAAGTATCTCAGCCGCCTGTACATCAAACAAAATTAACACAACAAAAAAAAAAAAAAAACTAGGAGGTAAAGGATTTATCCAACAGTAAGCCACACAGGATGGAATTTCAAATATGAGCCAATAAGAATGTTTGTAATATAAGATAAATGTAACCAAGCAAGCAAGAGCTTTAGTAAAATGTATGAATATGATATAGCATCATAAGAATTTCATTAAAAACAGGATGTGGTAGAAGAGATTATTAAGGTATAGAAGTCTTTTAAAGATTTACATGACCGCCATGTTATGGAAAGAGGGGGCAGCCGAGGAACCTGAATGTATAATACTGCATCTATGTTGGGTGGTAATATGACCTAATTGACAAAAGTATGGGTAATCTGGGTAATCTAACCAACTACACTGCAATCTATGAAAACTAAAACAATGTTCCAACTTCTAAGTCTCAACTAGTGTAGTGAAGACATTGAAAGCCACGAGACCTTTGGATATGTATTTAAACATCAATCCAATATATTCACAAAGTAGATGAAATATCACCTAATTACACTGCCTCACGTCAATAACATTAAAAGGGTAGAGTACAAACCTGGAGTGCATAGCCCACCATCTTTGAAAAAGCTGTGATAGTCACATCCTTTCCTTCTCTCTCAATCTGTTAAATAGCAAGGGATTGCAAAACAGAAATCATGATCAGAACACAGCAGTGTACGAGTGTATAGATAATGGCAAAAATCATCGTTGGCAGAAGTTTCTTGTGTTTCAGAAGAAATACCTTGGCTTTCCCGATAGGGAGACAGAAACTGGAGTCAAGACATTCGGCTGAAACAGGGAATGACTCACCGTATCTAGAGGACAGCATATCAACAACAGCATCAGAATATCATTCAGACAACTTGAGTATGTAAAACACATCCACCACATTCAACTTGGCTACTTACAACAACTCATTTTCAAGGAAAACAACGGGGTCAGGATCCCTGATGGCAGCTTTCAAGAGTCCACGAGCATCTTCAGATGAGTATGGGGCCAATACTTTCAACCCTGGGCATGAGGAATACCATGCAGCATAACACTGCAAACAACCAAAGCCAAGAGCACCATCATACATAAAGTTAACCATACGCTCTCAAAAGAAAGAATACACTAACTGTAAGTTGATCGGGAACAAGAAAGATGCCAAACACACAAGAAAGGCCGGGGAGACATACATGAGAGTGTTGGGCACCAACTCCAGCAGCAGCACCATTTGGTCCTCTAAAAACAATGGGCACGTTCATTTGGCCAGCAGACATGTAGTTCGATTTGGCTGCAGAATTGATGATGTGATCAATTGCCTGCAGAAAAGTTAAACTAATATCAATAAATAAAAAAATAAAAAAACTTCATGGGGCTTGGACTTTGAACTTAAAAAAATTGTTTGTAAGAGATCGTATGATAGTTTCTCCAACTAAAAATCTAGATAAGAAGGAATTTCATCTTCTCTTGTATTTCAACATTTAAGAGTATTTACAACTCTTTGGGGGTCAATGAATAATAGATAGAGGGAGATACATATTGATGATAATTTTCAAGTTTCAAATAAACATCACAAAACCATAACAAGAGGAATGATAGCAAATCACGGCATGTCAGATTAAATTTTCCAGAGTAGTACTTCCATAAATAAATAAAAAATACAATATCATGCAACATACAGAACATCTTACTATTATAATATTAACTTTAAAGTTTAATCATTAAATAAATAAAAATATTTAGTCTAGAATCAAGAAACTGTATCCAAACTAGGAAACCTCTAACCTGCATGGAGAAGTTAAATGTCATGAATTCCACAACAGGCTTCAGACCATAGTAAGCAGCCCCAACTCCAATCCCAGTAAATCCAGCCTGTAAAACAAGCAAGAAACAAAACACGTGAGATAACAACTACCATCAAAAAGTTCAAATGATGTATGAAGAACAACTACAATATGTCAATATGTATGTGCGCAAAAAAATTATACAAGAAAGCTAAGTAACAGGATGAACCTCTGTGATTGGAGTATCAAGAACCCTCTCAGGACCATACTTATCCAAAAGACCTTTGGTGATCTACACAAAATAGAATATAATGGTTACTTAAACATTAATGTAAGGATTAGAACCTACATATAAGAAATCAATAAATGTGTCTAACCTTGTATGCACCTTGATATTCCCCAACCTGCATTTAAAACAAAGAACAAACAAATATGAGAACAGCAAAAAGAAGTAAAAAAGGGGGGAAAACAACTCCAGTTCACTAAGCCTCACCTCTTCACCCATCAAGAAGACTTTAGGATCAGCAGACATTTCCTCGTCAAGAGCAGAGTTTAAAGCTTCTCTCACAGTGATCTGCGCAAAATTTACAAATCCAAAAAGGTAACTCCACTATTTCCAGAAAACAGGCACAATTCAACAGAAAGATTAGTGTCAAGTAACACATTTTGCAACAGCCACAGCCTCTTGAAAGATCTTCCACATGCTCCAATTGTAACAAAACTAAAAATCAACACCCCAACCAAACCCCAGCCCCATAATTATACAATTATGGTCGCAAAACAAATAAAAAAAGGTGGCAGCATAAAACAAAACACACACAAAAGTGATTTGCTTCAAGCAAGGCATACATGTGAATTCCAAAATGTACAAACTATTACCGAATCACAATCAAGCCAAACTTCCATCGCAAATCAGAAGCAGAATTAGAAACCACAACTAGAAGCTAATCAAGCTATACTAACCTCTTTTGCGGTAGACGAGTAACTCCTCAATGCCGACACAGCAGGACGAACTCCCTGCAAGGATCGGCCTAAAACCTAACCAAACAAACTTAAAATTTCAGACAATCAGACTAACAATGCACCAATTGAAAGCAAAATTCGAACTCCTCCAAGAGCTACTCTACTGTATACTAACCTAATCGCATCCGAATCCAAAAACCTAGCATGATTATGAACTCAAAAACAGCTTGAAATAGAGATTTACCGAGGAACCTCCAGAGGTCATCTTTTGCCTTAGAACACCCAACATCTTGACTGAGATCGCACTAAATCACAGTACAAATCAATCAATCAATCACTATCGCAATATTTTTTGGAACAAAAAAAAAATCATATAAATCAGTTGAAAGTATTTTCGCGATTTCTACTTCAGAAACTCAAATCGGCGACAGAAACAGAAAATTGAAATCAGAAAAAAATAATAATAATCATTAATATCTGAATCAAAGTTTCTCGGAAAATCAACAAAATGAAGAAGAAAAACAGTAAAACAATACCTAATTTGGAGTTCGCAGAGAGATTAGATCGATCGATCGAAGACGAAGCTTGCGAGATGCGAATGGAAGTGAAGAGAGAGCAAAGCGAGAGCTTTCACATAAGCAAAAATCGATTATCTATTTGTTTTTAATTGACGGTCCACGAATCTCTATGGCTCGTTGACATATTAAGGTGTGCCCGTTACCACGGTATTCTGATGCATCCGCTGTTGGAACCGTTGATTTTATAGCGGTCTGTGTATCGACGATGGTTAAGTGAGTGTATCTGGGAGATGGGTGATGAGATGTACTGGATTATTACCTTCTGAATGAAAAATCTTTGCGCCTACCATGTGATGTGAACTGGCGAAAATGTCCTTAGCCCAATGGAATTAGGGCACTTGGAGGTGTGTGGACATGATTGTAAATATGTGGAAAAGCAGGGTTAATATTGGGTTATCATGTTTTGTGGGTGGGTGGTTTGGTGGGGTGTTATGCTGTGGTTGTGGAGGAATGTGACACTTCAAAAATTGTAGAGACAATTAAGCTTTTGCAATATTTAAACTCACCATTTAGATTCCATGACTTTTACCCTCTGATGTTATTAATTAATTCACAGAAAAACTAACATTTGCGCTAAAGTAGAACTGACTATTTGAATCTGAATCTGCGGATCAATTTGAAAAAAAATTGTTTCGATTATATTCGATCAATTCCGAATCGGATCGAATAAGATTTTTGTTGCAACAAAAGAAAAATATATCGGTAGGATCATATTGGATTTGATCGGAAATAATTAAGTCAATTTGGTGTAAAATGAACAGATTTGTCCTATCCAAAAAAAAATCAATCCGAACTATTATTGGATCTAATCTCATGTTTCAATCTAAAATTTGAACTATATATGATCTTATCCGACCGATTGTCACCTCTACTCTAAAGTAGAACTGACAATTTGGATACACTACCCACTGGGTACTTGAAAATCGAAAGGGTTCGGGTCTACATTTATCATCTTGAAAAAATGGGTCGAATTCGGGTCGTATGCATGAAAAAAACATTACATTTTATGCCTAAAATTCGAAACCCTACCTTAACTTTACTAACCCTATAGGGTCGGGTTAAGGTTAGTGTTCGTCACCCTAGCCCTGCCTGACCCGACCTGACCCTAAATTTTCTCACCTCTATCCTAGAGTCTATAATTTGGACCATAATTCACCAGTAGTCAAAATTCAATAAGTTTGTTTATGATTTTGAGTTGTATAAAAAATATAATAGGTTTTTTGTCAACAAACTTATTCACACAAACTGTAGCATCTTCCTTGTAAAATCGGATCTAAAATTCACATCATGTAAGATCTTTTCATCCGAACAAAAAGAAAACCATTTAAATCCGATCTATCGGTAACATATTTACATAATATCCTACTTTTTAAGTATAAAATATAATAAAAAATGGAGATCTCAAATGTGTTAATTGCCTGGCCTACTAGACTTTGGTGGTAGTTATGACTTGTGAACCCAACTACCACCTCTAAAATATAAGCATGGTTGGATTGGTAGAACATTTAGGTAGCACAAGTGATTGTAGTACCTCAACCCCAAACCCAACCATTGTTTGAGTAAAGGGGTGGGGGCAAAATATCATACTTTCATGCAATAAATTTGTATGATTGAAAGTGGATAAGAATAGAGATTCAATTGGAGTAATGGAATAAGGGTCCTTTGCAACATTTATATGCAAGTGTAGTACAAATGGAGTAGTTTAGTCAACATGCCTAAGCTATCATTAATGGTAATTGGTATTAAACACCATAATTATGCTTAATTAATTATGACTATGGTTTGAGGTATTGAGATTTATTATTCATAGTTGACTTATTTTGAGAGGAAATGGTAACAAATAACAATGACACTAACACCAATGACCAATAATCAAATGTGCACAACAAACTCAAACTCCACTATGAGACATAATGGCTCAATCAAATGACAGGGGTTTGGATTTGGGCTTTGCCCAATAAATGCATTGTACATGGGCCTCAAAGATGAAAATATGAAGCCCAATGCCACATACTATTTAAGAGAGTCCAATAGGCCCATTATAAGCTCTTATATGAACCTGTGATTGTGTTGGGGTTGTCCATCTTGGGCTTATAGGAACCTCTTACTTCAGTTCAAACCCATCTTTGACAGGGCCGACCGGTTGAAAGTTTGGTATTTTGTTAAAAAGTCAACTTAAATATGACTTGATTATTAAACAACTCGGGTAACTAAATACAAACAAGAGCGTCCAACCCGGCTCGCTTAAATAAATGGATATGAATTAACCCAACACTACTTGATATATTTAAAATTTTATCCTTTAATGAATTGGACCACTTGTTTAGTGATTGTTCGATCAAACAAGTTTGGGGAGTCATACAAGTTTGACACAAATACTAAATGGTTTGGATTAGCTGACATGAATAAAGTGAACTTAAACCCGCTAAATATCATGTTTAGTCAACATGACTAAAAATCAATATAAATTGATCAATTTTGGGGTTGGATCATGTCATATCTATCTTGCCCCCGAAAACGTATCAGATATTCATATTGTACAAATTTACACTAATATATAATATTTGATTTGATTTGATTTTTTTTTTTTTTTCAAATCAATTTTATTTGTATCATTTCAAATTCGAACAAAACTACGATCTGAACTTGATCCAAAATTTGAAATTTCAACCTATGAGGGGAGGGATAAGGTCAAACTCAATCTTGTTGGGTAGATTTAAATATGATGAGATCCAAATTATTTGAGTGTTAGCTTTATTGATTTAAAATTTGGAGAATTTGTTGTTGCTGAGATGCTAAGCAACCCATCTATACAAAAGTCAACTTTGTGTGACCATAACACCATTTTAATAGTTGTTGATTTTGAGAACTGGTCAACGCACACAACCATTGGTTCTTGGTCTGCAATTGCTACTCCTAAAATGTCAAAATTGCCCCCCATCCCATCCTCATAGCTCCATTGCATTAATTTGAGAGTAACCTTCAATTTTTTACCCTTTTTCTCCACTCCCAAACTCACACCTCTTTTGAGTCGAGTTTGGATTAGATCTTTTTAACCCAAAACTTGAATCACCGAATACATATTAATTGGTAGTCCAAGTAGCAAAATGGGTACAAATTGTTTATTACTACAATTGATTATTCGGGTTTCTGTATAGTTCTTTTGTTCATGTATAAAAGACCCGGTCTAAAGAATTTTTGGATAGGATTTTGCATGCAAAACGTAGAATTCGTCCGACCAAAAGAATGTTTGGGTTTATTTTATGAATCGGACTTAATATTTCCGTAGTTTGTGCATAAATCATCAACCCTATTATATAGTTAATCTAATTAGCCATATTAGTGATCATGATGTACTGATCGGACTGACTGGCTGCTTGGCTTAGAATTTAGTGGTTTGGTCAGAAAGACGGTTTTGTTGGGATCGAGGTTGAGTAAGACTTCTACTAAAGTACCGAATTGATAAGTTTTCGTGACATAAAACATTAATTTAACCGATTGAACCAACCTACTTTCCGAAACTTTACATTTATTTTTTGTTATTTGAGTGTGGTCTACTATGGCCTGCCCACGAGATTGACAAAATTGAAAACCATACCAATTCTCTTTCTTTCTTGCCATTTTCATGAAAATGAAAACTTTATGTCAAGAGAGTGTGACGTGAAGAACTCCAAGAACCAAAAAGCTTTTGGATCATTTCTAAATCCAAAATTACACATAAAATCCACCATCACAAGAAACCATGGTCGGCAATTTCAATTTCTTCCAAAAAAAAAGTTCCTTAAAAAATTGCTTATTAATTTGCTAGTCCTCGTCGATGTCCACTTGGTGTATTTTGATTCGTCGACGGCCCACCTTGTCTACCCAATGAGATCATCTCTCCGACAAGGTACCTTCTAGGTTTTGCTCTACCCTATTTTTATACAAAATTAACTCAATTTTATGATCAATAAGTGAGCACTAAGAAGATTATTTTTCAATTGTTGTCATCGTATTCAAAGATGGGTGTGTTTTTCAAAAGTCAACTTTGTATGGCTATGTCTTGGCCCTTGCATGCGCGCCACTTGTAGAATGAAGTAAACAAATTATTGTTCGATCTTTTGATGTATATCTCAAAACGGTAAATGAAAATAATCTTCTAAGACAATATATAAAAACATAAGTTTCTAAAGTTAAAACAGAGCGAGTAAGATACTAAATATAGTATTTAGACTAGCGCAGTAACTAGGACAAATGCATTAAAACATTTGTAAAAGAATACACTCTCACGGAACTAATTATGTTATTTCCTAAAACTATATCTTATATTTTCTCTATGTGATTCTTGAATTTGTGTGATAAAAACTCTAAATTCGCTCTTGCGTAGAGTGTATTACGAAGAAAAAATATATTAAAATAATAATTAAGTGCATTTTTCACTTATTTTGAAGTCAAATTTGGAGAGTTGTGAAAGGTAGTGTGAGAGAATAAGAATCCACACTGTGTTTATATTTGCTATATGTTGCCCATCAAATTCAAATTTGACCCTTTCCTATAGGTGCAGTAACATAGAAGCAAGCAAGTTGAAAAATATAGGGTCCCATGTCAAATCACTCAAATTCAAATGAATGTCACAATAAATTTAGAATACAGATATTCTCATTAAAAGTGTATGTTTTAGGATTCGCTAAGAGTAACGAAAGAGATAAAAGATTCTTAAAAAAATACCGGTTATGAGGATGTGGTTGGGATAGCTTGCTTAAAGTGCAAGAAATCACAAAGAAGAAGTGTTAGGGAGCCATTTGAGCTCAATATCATGCTAAAATGTTTTAAAGTCTTGCTACTTTTACCAAATTGTAATGTCCTTTCAAAATATTTTAGTTAATCTTGTTTCCCCTCAACAACATATGTACCTACTCTTTGTTTTATTTTTATTTTTTTATGACAATTGTAACAAATGTTGTAGAAAAATATGTTGAGAATGTCTTGTTTCTTTCTATGTTTATGTTGATTGTAGATGTCATGACTTCAAGTTAAGAAAACAATTTTTTTTTCTCATAAAAACAAGAATAAGAGTATGTAATTATCATATTTCACAATAGTAAGATACCATGCATTGGTTGCATATGAAGAACAAGAAAATACTCGTTCAAATAAGAGATTGCTTTTAAAAAAAATAATATTTTCAGACTTCACAACTATGAGAATCTCATGCATTGGTCTGTCTACCCAAAAAAATAATAATAATAACAAGAGACCTCATCTCAAAAGATAGTGTTATTGCAGAAGACAAAAATTGTTTCAAAATAAATATTATCTTATAAATAGAATGTAAAATTACTCAAGTGGGTTAATGGTTGACCACGTGTAGTTAATCAAGTAGTGTCAATCATTTCACTTGACTTATTTATATTTGTAAATTACCTTAAAACAACACTTATTTTGAAATGACGGTAGTAGTTAGTAGAAAGTTGTAAAATCTTAGAACATCCATTTTCAAGTAAAAAGACAATTAATATTCATTCATTCACTAATATATATGATTATTTGTAAAATTTAGAATATGATACAATTAACTATTCTATTTCACAAATTTGAGTGTAAACGGAAAACAAGAAAATGCGAATTTCGAAGATGAGTGTGAGTTCTTCAATTCTTCTGAGAGAAACAAGAACAAGAAAGTGACAAGAGAATTGGGTTCTTTAAGAGAGTGATCTTTACAATTGCAAGGATCTTATACTTGTTCTTGTGCTCCTCATAAAAGAGTACTCTTTTGGCAAAGTTTTATGCAAAATTGTAACAATATAATTACATATATGCCATTGGCATGATCTTTTTTCCCTCTTTCCCCTCTCTTTCCATCCAATTTTCTCCTATGACTTTCTCAGGAAAATCACTCTCTTTTCCATAAAGGAAAAGTTAAAAAAAAAAAAAAAAAAAAAAAAAGTTCAAGAATTGCACCAAAGTCATCACAAGAAACAACATGTTTTGAGCACAAAAAAGAAACTCATTTCACTAATCTTGAAACTCAAGGATTGATTACAAGTTTCCATTGCCTTCTATTCTTCGAATTTCGGGTTTTGCAGATTGTTGATCACATGACAAACTAGGAAGAAAAGAAAAAAAATACTTAAAACAACCAAATTATACTGTATTAGATTTCTAAAACAAGAAACTTGTTAATTACTGTTTTCTTCTAAAATTTGGTGAAGTGTTGCAACTACTACTACTTTCTTGATCATCTGATGATTCATTACTAGAAATCTCTGTGATCCCACTCGAAGAACCCGAAGAAGACGACGAAGGTGCAACGTTTAAATCCGTCTTTCCTTTGATGAAATCATAGTAAACAGGTCTTGCTGGAACAATGTCATTGTGTTCATCTCCATTTTTAGTGTTAGTGCCTCTTTTCTTGAGAAATATCCTGCAAAGGACCCAATTTTCCATTGGTGCCATAGTGTTGTTCTGCACAAAAAGTTGAAAACAATGTTAGAATGAAGGTTCAGTGCACGAGTCTTTGACTATTGTACGGTCTGTAGAAGGTTAGTGTCATGTTTTATAGGCGAGACCCGTGACAGTTTGCGAGGCTTAAGGGGACAATAAATTGTTGATTTCTGACATTGAGGTCACAAGTTTGAGTTACAAAAACAAGTTCTGTGTATAACAAAAGCGAGACTTTGTAACTACGAAACTTTTCTCAAAGTTTTACTGAAAAAAATCATTCATCAGGCTAGTTTTAACCGTGTTTTGCATAGACACTGTTTGTTTACGCAAAACCCAAGATAGTGTTTGAGTTTTGACACAACAGTAAGGTGTCTTGTGACATTGAGATCATAGGTTCTAGTATGGAAAACAAACTCTAAAACATTTGTAGTTAAGATGACTCTCCTAGGGCTACACACGACACAATACACGAGGCTATGACGGTACAGTCTTAACTGTGTTTTGTAAAGCATGTGATTATATGTGGGCCTTGACGAACATTAAAGTACGTCATGACTTTTTTCAGACACCACAAAGATAAATTCCTATGAAATGAGCTGAAAACTCACTTGGGTCGAGTTCCTTTTTTGTTGGGCATTATTGGTTCCGACGTTTTCAAGACGATACTCATGCATGATCCAATCGGTTCTAATCCCGTGAGGAGGCTTGCCTCGGTAAAAAACTAGAGTCTTCTTCATTCCGACCAATTGGTTTCCCCTAGAAGCCACAATTTTCTTGTCAATTCCTGTTGCTTTCCAAAAACCAGAACATGTTGCTCTGTTGGACCTGTTGCCATTAGGATACTTGGCCTCCCTAGTGCTGAAAAAGTACCTCTCTTTCTCCAATTCACCTAAACAAGAAAGCCTTTTTCGATTAGGCGAGAAGTCAGAAAGCTATTTAATCACGTAACTTTATGTCGAACAAAAAGATAGTTTAAAGTTCATAAATAACGTTTAGATGCAACATATTCTCGATACCGTAGAATACGAGGATGTCATTTTAGATGCATTTTTATTATGTTTTTGCATGAAAACATTATTCCTATCTCGGACTTACAAATCCAACAACCTTATTTTTAGGCTTAGACCGACCATTTGGATTTGACAAGATACCGAGAAATACAAAGAAAATAGCGTCTAATACACTATATTCCCACTATTATGGAGGTTGGAAAAGTCACTTATGCATGCAATTTTACTTACTTTTACAGGAAAACACCATTCTTATATCGAACTTGCAAATTCAGCAAAACAAAACAACAATCTCAATTGCACCGTAATTCGAACTCAAAAGTTCAACCACACAAGACAACAACTTTATTGTTACGCTAAGACCGACTTTCAAAACAGATAAAACAACACCTAACACACCTAAACCTCACTAGTGCGGAGTCCAAGAATAACAAACTCTCGAGACAACAACTTTTCTGTTGCGTCAAAACAAATGACCCACCCTCCGAACCCGGGAAAGATACCAAGAAAAAGGGCAAGAAATGGGAAGAACAAACCTGGCAAATCCCAAGGATCAGCTCTACAAACATCAAATTCAGGGATGATAGAGGCAGGAAGTGGACAACAAAAGGCCTTGCGCTTCAAGTACTCAACAACAAGCTCTTCATCTGTGGGATGGAACCTAAAACCAGGAGGCAATTTAACCAAACCTTCCTTCACAAAACTAGCCTTCTCCATCAAAACCCAATATTTTTTTTGAGTTTTGAGATCTACCCAATTGAGCTAAGGTCTTGGAGAATAGGGCTCTACAAAAAAAAATTCTTTTTTTTTTTTTAGAGGTTGAGATTGAATTTGATCAAGGTGTTGAAGGAGAAATCAAGAAAATGAAGCTTCTTTATAGTAATGGAGAGAGAGAATAAGACAGAGGCATTTGGCGTAAATTAGACTCAAACTCCATTGACACTATGTTGTAGTATGTTTTAACTTAAACACAAAAACAAAGTAAATAAATAATAGTTTGTGTCTTAATTGAAAAAGTTGGGAAGTTTTTATGGTTTAAACGAAACCAAAAACCAAAAAAAACTATGGATGTTTCCAAACTCTAAAGGTCTAGTTTTGTTCGACCTTTGTGTATGGGAATAACCGAAGCTGTTAAAGACACTTTCAATCGTTTTCCTTTCTTCCCAATTTTACTTTCATGTATTGTCGATAAATTACCATTTTGCCCTTTTTGCTAAAAAAAAATGAAGTTAGTTGTTTCCCATGCTAGTTGAGGTAATCACTTATAAGTATAAGATCAAAGTTAATTTAACATTTGTAGGAAGGTATGCAAACTGTGTGGCCTATGTTTTGAGAAGATCGTCGAAGCTAGTGTCAGACTTAGATGTTTGGGTTGGACTTTCTGCCCCCAGTCGAAATATGTTTTATTGGCGTATGATATATATTTGATTAACGTATACTTATTTCCTTTATATATAAAAACTAAGTGAAATTTGAATAAATCTAGTATATAACCTTTTAAAACAACATGGACGTCATATATTACGTTTGTGCAACATATTTTTAATAATTGAGAGATATGTTAACGATATCGCTTTAAATACGTCTGATCAAATTTTTAAGAGATTTCTTCTATTTCAAAGTCAGTGCCAATCACGTTGATAGTAATTTTCAATGAAATCATTAACAAATTGAATGGACTGATTTGATAAGAACGTGAACGGAGATCATACTCGACTAATCTCAAACATCTTAAGAAAATCTAGATTGCACTCGATGTCGTAAATCCATCTAAGTGGTTGGAGGGGCAACTCGGTTCTTTCGATTGAGAACAAGTAATACAATTACGGATTAAAGCGAAGGGTATTTTGGTCATTTTACGCCGAAAGCGAAAGGGAAGTGCCCAGCATAGGAAGGAAGATGCGGAGGTTGCAGCCTCGTGAGGGTGAAGTCACCGTATGTCACGGTCACAGCTGGACAACACCCACTTGTAGCCAAGCCTTTTATTGATAAAGCATGTGTGAAAGTACAAAAGTGCCCCTCCCTCAAGGTCTCTCACCACAACCACACATCTTTATCTTTGTTTTTGTTTGATAGATTATGTAATGATATGCTCATATTGTTGAAACCCAAGGGAACAAGTTTGTTAGCCATTGCCTTGTCAACCAACCTTTACTATCAAAATGTCCACTCCTTATTTAGTATTATTATAATTATCATTATTCATCAATGATTCATATCTATTTTCTATTCAATCCCTTGATTTTGAAGAAAAAACATCTAGTCCACATCAAATCCTAGTAAAGTTTTATCAAATTTGAAAGAGTTTTGCATTTCTTGCAAATTCAATATTTGAATTAATGTAGTATATGAGATGAGACATGAAACTAGATATTATATATATAGAGAATATGCTCAATTTTTGTGGTATTCTTTGAGGTTAAGCCAAATTTGTGCCCTTTGTTTGATTTAGGGTCAAATTTCAACATTAACGAACGTTTTTTCTATTTGTGTTCGAAAAAATATTTTTGAGATTGGGATCTTATGACCTAGGCTTAGGTACTCAGGTTCTATATTCGGGTTTTGGGTGCTAAAGTTGGGGTTCTAAGTTTTGAAACACTAGGTATCATTAGTAGAAATCTTATTATGTACCCATGAAATCACATTAATTGTGATAATCAACTTCTCTACCATGATAATCCTAAGTACTGCAAAGTTTAAAGAGACAAATGAAGATAAGAATGTGAAGAATAGTGTCTCATTTCTCTTTAATTGAAGATGTATTTGTACTTACCCTGGCCATTAGAGGATGGGAAATTAGAACATAAAAGTGAGCTAGCCAAGTCGTAGAGTGCATAGTGCTTCCTTAGGGTAAGGGTGGTCGTGCAGCGTGGAGTTGCGCTTGAATGGGCGAACCCACTTGTGGTTAACTCGTCATGCTCTCTTGTTTTGGCAACCGAGGTGATCAAGCTCTTTAGCCTATCTTTCAAGATTAACGTGTGAAGGACAACGCTCTTTAGTTTGGTCCCATCATTTGACGGTGGAAATTTGAGTTTTGGGTTGACATTTATTTTTGTTAGGGGTGGCAATTCGTGTTCGCGGGTCGTGTTCGTGTTGTGTTGAAAGTATAGTATTCTGATAAATGGGTCAACACGAACACGACCCGTTTATTAAACGGGTTGAATTACACGACACGAACACGGTCTATTTAAAAGCAGGTTGACATGACACGATAGACACGTTTATAATAATCAAGTTTGTGTTAACCTGACACTACACGACACGATTACATTAATGAGTTTAGGTTGATGGGTTAAATTCTATTGAAGAACAAATCTCATCTCACTCAATCCAAACAATATAAGCCAAAAGAAAATACCAAAAATGGTCTAATAAACCAATCACACATAATCAGAAATTCCAAAATGGGTCTAATATTCTCACAAGTTAATTTTTATATAAACATATAAGAAATACAAGTGCTTTAGTGTTTATATTTGTGTCTACTGTCTGCAACATCCATTTGCAATATGAAATCCACTTCCATTTTCTGCACCTGTACTGTTGTTGCTAGCTTTCAATACTCCTCCAATAAAAATCTCAAGTCTCAAACCTGCTTAACTTCGTGTCGTGTTCGTGTTGTGTCACGGGTCATGACCCAAATTGCCAGCCCTAATTTTTGTTGGAGTTCAGGATAAAATGTTCAAATTAGCCCTGAATTAGAATCATTGAGAGATTGTTTGGTTTGCTGGCTGAGTTTAAACATTTAACATGGTTTCACAAATTAGTTTAGTCTATTTTATGTAACTTAATTTTGTAAATATTTGGGTCAAATTTCGAGTGTTCGTGAATTAGGATCCAAATTATCGGCTTCCGCCTCTCTTGGTCCAAACACATTCATATTCAAACAACTTGCTTGAGTGTCTAGAGAGAACATCATTTATAAAATTTAATGAATCTATGCACATGTAACACATTGGTGGATTATATGAAATAATGTGAAGTGACATTCTGTACTAATAGGTTAGCTGAGTCTTTGTGCAGTTAATGAATATTTATGCACATGAAACACATTGGTGGATTATGAATTTTATTGAAGTGACATTTAAATTATTTAATAGGTTAGATGAATTTCACGTAAATACCATTTGGTTGAGATTTTGTAAACTCTTCACTATAAACTTATTTTATATGTCAAATTTTTTAAACAAAACGAATAAAGCGCATAATCGTTTAAGCATCAAGGACCTTTTATAAATTTTATAAAGTAAATTAATATGGAATTTTTGTATGCGCGCTTGTTTGTGCATCTAGTTTGTACACTCAAATTTTTCATAAACAACATGACTTGAAACAGTTGGAGCATTTTTTGACTAAGATGTTGATGTTTCGAATTGTGTTGTAAGTTACTTTAACCTGAGCAATATGGGTTAATAACACATTTCGGCCATCATTTTTCTATAAGATTGCATCAAAATGTTTCTTTCAAAATTGCAACTCCAGATGAATGAAAAAATAGCTTGCCTTTTCTTTCTTATAATCATTATGAAAGTGACTCAATTGAAAAAATAAGGAGTACACCCATCCTTTCAAACAATTATCTACTTGTTATCATTACTAAGTGGAACAGTAATACTAAAAGAAATAAAGATGATAATTTAAAATAGTAAGCAACACATAGTCTAAAATAAATTAAATATTTGGTGGAAAGTATATAACTTAGAAGTAGAAGCAATATATTCATGCAATTTGTGAAAGAAATAAACTACACTTAATTGGCTCCTTTACCAATAACCAAAACTAAAAGTTAATTCTACAAATTTAAAAAACATAAATTTCTATTGTTTGGTTGATACAAATACATTAGGGATTGAAATCGACGATAGAGTTGAAATTCGGTTGATGTATAATAACGGTCCCACAATCAATAAACATGTTTAGCTATAATCGTAGGCCAATCAAAATGGTTTAATATATGTTTTTCATTTCTAGTTAATATTTAGTAACATTATATTCTATTTCATATTATAATTAGATTGGATTTTACTATATTTTTCACTAGTTATTTGGTGTAAGAGTTTATATTTTAGAAGAAGAAAAAATACATAGTTTCTTCAAAAGTGCGCTTTTAAAATAGTCTAGTGAAAATGCATTTCGATGTGTACAAAAGACTTGTAAACACTTGTATCAGATAGTTATAGGAAAAAATAAATTATGGCCTTCCTAATTTACGACGTTGACATTGCATTAAGCACATGATTTGCAACACATATTAAACCAAAATGGTTGTAGCATTTATGGGAAATTTTTATTGCTTTTCTTTTCTCGAAATGTTATCTTTAAAAATGGACATTTAATTTGTCACGTTATTTTATATAAAAATAATTTTTATAGCAATTTGAAACAAATAGTGTGTGTACACACTTATCAATCTATTGAGTGATAACATACATGAATCGAAAATGACACAATTGAAAAGTGATATTTTAATTAATTAGATTATAACTTTTAAAATTAAGACGTCAAGAACATTATGATAAACAAAGTATTGTATATAGTTTCAACCGCCAAAAGTTGCTTGTAGAAATATAGAAATAAAATAAAAAAACATCTATAGTTTTATTTATTTATTTATTTAAGGAAATTGACTTTGAATTCTTTTAACAAAAATATAATTTTGTCATTAGGTTCACGCATGATAATGGATGATCAAATGGATGCGTGTTGAAATAAATATAGGATTATTTTGTTCAAACCATAATGAAGAAGAGGAAGTAAAAAATATAATTGTTGTTGATAGCGATTTTTATTAGAAATGACGGTTTTTAAACTTCACGTGAAATTAATAGTTTAAAACATGTCGATTTAACTACAACTAGGTGAGTTAGACATTCAAAACGACGTTGTTTTGAATAATATCAAAACAACGTAGTATTACACATTCATCCTACGTGAAAAATCAATCAAAACTACATAGTTTTGATAAACTTCTATTCAAAAGGAAAAATGTTAGAATTAGTCCCCCTACTATCCAAAAAGTTTGGTTTAGTCTCTAAACTATCAAGTGTTCGGGTTTGGTCTAAAGTTGAGCAATGTGTTTAAATTTAGTCCAAAGTTGGTCAAAATCGTTTAACGGAAGGACATTCCGTCAAGTTGAAAGACAGAATCCGTTACTTAGTGCTGACGTGGATTTTATTTTTGTCTTGTTTTATTTTTTTCCAGATGTGTCATGTAATGTGGCAAAAAAATTAATAAAAAAATAATTAAAAAATAGAAAAGAAAACAACGTGGCTTCCTTCTCCTTTCTCCTTCGGCCACCACCGTCGCCCATTCCGTCCACCACCGCCGTCAC
>JAYMTH010000149.1:0-28139 GCA_036897465.1 Pelargonium australe
TGGGAGCGGAGCGACCCGTACGGATCCATAATTTTAAATGAGGTGTCATCACCTTATTGGTTTAACTGATATAACATTATATCAGTTAACTGATATACATTTTAAACCCTCCATAGATATATCTATATATTTTCTCTCCTCTTTCTTCTTTCTTGACTCTTCTGGGTTATAATAATGAAATACTGTACTTAATATTTCACTTCTCCCCAACAAATTCACATTCATTTTTACATATAAATACACAAATATCTGTGCATCCTTGTCCCTCACCAGTCACCGCCACATTCATTGTTGAAGAAGCACAGACCTCTCCTCTCTGCTGCCCTCGCATTCATTGCTAGAACCAGAACCAGATTCCGATCAGATCTGGTTCTCCCGCCCTCATTTTTGTCCGTTACCGTGGAATGCTCTTCAATTCGCCGCTTCTGAAGTGTCGGTGCTCTTCGAAATGTTGATCCTCAGCCCCATCACTCCCGGTCAGGTATGTACTTCGTTGCTTGTGACTTGTCAGTGCCTTGCAACTTTGTTTGTTCATCAGATCTTGCTCTTATACAATTTGCGGTTCTTGTGAACTCGTCTGTGGGCTGAATTCGGAGGTTTCCAGTGATGATTTTGGTAGATTTGCTTGATTTTTGGTCACGAACTGAGAATCAATTTTGTTTTGGATTATGTAATTGAAACTGATTAGCTTTCGGCACTATTTTGTGCTCATTTTGAACATTTACTGGTTGCAGGTGTCGTTTCTGGTTGGATTAGTCCCTGTGATTGCGGGATGGATTTACGCAGAGTTCTTGGAGTACAGGAGAAATTCGATCCCGGCAAAAACGTGAGTTTCATTCCTTCATATAACCCTTTAAAACACAGTGGAACGCATACATTATGTATTTAGGTAGGAATGCATGTATAATTGTATATTATGTCTGCTACAATGTTCGAACTGTGAAGTATATGTTATATTGCCTATAAACTGTTTAGTTTTTTTGACAGTGTAAAGTCGTGAATTATCTTTCTGCTGACATAATTACTATGAATTGGAGTTATCCTGTTTAGTTCAGTTAATAGCATGGATTCCTGTTTAATTCTGTCAAATACAGATCTGTTTCAATGTAGCAAAATAGTTCTTCTCTATGTAGCTACTAAGTTGTTTGTGAGCATAGGCATTTGCATTGATCAATGGTGTCATAATGTCAAATTCATATACTCTCACTATCCCAAATTGAGTGTCCACATCCTCTAAAGTTTGTCTCAAAATATATGTCCAATTTCCTTTTATGGTTAGTTAGTTAGGTAAGAATTACCAACAATATCACTCAAATAAGGTAGTTAGAATCCCTCGAGTTTGTTAGAACAAGAGCACCTGGGTACAAGAGAGAAACCACAAATCAGCATGTCCAACTCTAGTTAATCCTTAATTATACCAAAATTTAGAAAGTGGACACTCATTTTGTGTTGGAGGGAGTAGGAGTTAAAGGCCGATTGGTAGAAAAAGATGACATAGAAGCAACATACCTTATTGTACACTGATAAGCATCAAGTACTCTTTGTTTTTAAGTAATCTGATGAATTTCTTTCTTTTATTATTTCTCTCGTACTCAAGTTGCTCTATCTTCTAGTAGGCTATCCGATATCAGTTTGGTTGAGATGGGAAACGGAGCGGCCAAGGATGATGACAGAGCAGTTTTATTAGAGGGGGGAGCTCTCCAGTCAGCTTCTCCTAAAGCTCCGACATCATCTGTCATATCTCCTATACTCAGGTTTCTAGGAAAAGTCTCAGTCTTCTTGAAGTAATCATTTATGTTTGTTTAAGATTACATGCTTACTTATCTTACATTGTCCAGATTCTTGTTGATGGAGGAGTCTTTCTTGATTGAGAATCGATTGACCCTTAGAGCTATGTAAGTAAATTACTCAATGAGTTCAACTGAAATCATTCTCCCCCTCCCTGGAATACATTATTGATTTCAATTTTTTTCTTATTTCTTCTCATGCACAGGTCCGAATTTGGTGCTCTTTTAGCGTACTATTATTTATGTGATCGTACAGATTTCTTTGCTTCATCAAATAAGGTGATTTTGACAACTGTATCTCGTCACTTTAAACACCTAGCTATTTGCTGTGAGTTCCGGATTTGTGTGTTAGAACTTTAATAATAGATTAAATTACTAAGAAAGATTTAAGATGGATATTTAGCTTGAAGGGTTAAACATTCTGCCCATCACGCTAATTATCTGGATTTTTGAACTTACTGCAACCATCCCTTCAAAGTAATGGGTTTAAATATATGACAAAATTGTAACCAAGAAGAATATGCTTGCATCAGTTATTAATTTATGTCTCTTGTTGCAATATTTACTGCTATCATCCCTTCAAAGTGCTGGGTTTAATTATTTGGGAAATATTAATTATTACTGCTTTTTCAGATGCTTTGTTAAATTTACTTTCTTCAACCAAGATGTGCTGGTCCTTTCTGAATTTGGTATTACTAACTTATTGTTCATAAATTACTTATCTGTCAGCTATTAATTTCTTTCTATTGGCAATCATCTGTCTTTGCAGAGTTACAATCGGGATCTTTTCTGGTTTCTCTACTTCCTTCTCATCATAGTTTCGGCAATAACATCTTTCAAGATACATAGTGATAAGTCACCATTCTCAGGGAAATGTATACAATATTTGAATAGGCATCAAACTGAGGAGTGGAAAGGTTGGATGCAGGTTGGTCAAGCTACACATCTGATCTTCATGATCATATTTCTTTTGTATAGCCACTTATTCACGCATCGAAGTTCATTCACCCTGTTTATAGTTTGCCTCTACTTGTGTGTGTGTGTGCGTGTGTGATGCTTTAAATTTTGTATCTGCCATCCTTTTTTAATTTTTCTTTCTTCATCCTGAAAGTATATTAGGATGGTCTGCTTTGGATTTGGGCTTAGCATAAGCATTTTTTTTACATTGCCACACTATGATTGTCTCTGTTACTTGTATTCTATCCTACAGGTACTCTTTTTGATGTACCATTACTTTGCTGCATCAGAAATCTACAATGCAATCCGGATGTTCATTGCTGCATATGTATGGATGACTGGATTTGGTAATTTCTCATATTATTACATCCGCAAAGATTTCAGCCTTGCAAGGTTTGCTCAGGTACATAATCCAATAAGAACACAAAATTGTATCTCTGAGTTCTCTTGACAATTGCCCTGCTTATAACCCTGTTTTTTTTTTTTTTTTTTGGGTGAGCAGATGATGTGGCGGCTTAATTTCTTGGTTATATTTTGTTGCATTGTCCTGAATAACAGTTACATGTTATACTACATTTGTCCTATGCACACTCTTTTCACTCTTATGGTTTATGGAGCACTTGGTATTTACAACAAGTATAATGAGATCGGATCAGTCATGGCTTCAAAAATCATTGCCTGCTTCTTGGTGGTCATCATAGTATGGGAGATACCTGGAGTGTTTGAGTTTATTTGGAGCCCATTTACTTTCTTTCTTGGTTTGTAACTTCCCTGATTTTTATTTCTCCATGTAAAGATATCTCAGGCAACTGGCCTAAATCCTTCAAATGTTGCAGGTTACACTGATCCAAATCCGGCAAAAGCACATGTTTCTCTCTTGCATGAGTGGCATTTCCGGTCAGGCCTTGATCGCTACATATGGATAATTGGAATGATATATGCTTACTATCATCCAACTGTAAGTTTTGAGAAATCTTGTGATTTTTTCTCGGAGTGGTGGGTCTAGGACTTTGTTGTTTGTTCTTTTGAGTTAGCTACTGAATAACTATTATTGGTAATAGGTTGAACGGTGGATGGATAAACTAGAGGAAGCAGAAGTGAAGTACAGAATATCAATCAAAATGGCTGTTGTGCTTGTAGCTTCATCGGTATTATAATTTATAACATTCGCTTTTTGAATTAAATATCCTATTTCTTAAATTTCAACTCTGATGCAAAAAGTTCATATGCATGTCTAGGTAGGGTATTTGTGGTTCGAGTACATCTACAAGCTGGACAAGATTACCTACAATAAATACCACCCTTATACCTCCTGGATTCCCATAACGTATGTGCATGGTTTTCTTGAAATATGCTTGCATTTTGAATTACATAAGCTTTCTTGCTACTTATATGTCATCGGTTCTTCATCAGTGTCTACATATGTTTGCGGAACGTCACCCAACAGTTCCGTAGCTACACATTGACCCTTTTTGCGTAAGTGACCTTTATTTTGTGATGCTGCTGCTGTTAGACTGTGGTCTTCAATTTTTATGCAGCTTTAATATATTTACTTTTCACTTCTATTTTAATTCTTAGTTTTGATTTTTTTTTTCTTCTTAGATGGCTTGGAAAGATTACGCTAGAGACCTACATCTCACAAATCCATATCTGGTTAAGGTACAGTGAAGTTGATAACCTCTTTGCTTGCTACTGACTCTCGTGATTTCATCAAAATAGCGGATAAACTAGTAGATATTAACTCGCATTTCTCATTATGTCATCTTACTACTGGTCTTATGGAGGAATTTATCTTAACTGTAACTGGAAGTTGCCCATTATATTTGGAGAACAATGAAATTCTAGTTTTCTTTTCTTGGGGCAAGGGAAAAATTGGCATTATACATGCAGAGAAACTTTGAAACAAGTTTCCTTATCATGTTTTTTTAATGACTTGCAGATCAGGTGTCCCAGATGGTCAGCCGAAGTTGTTGCTCTCTCTGATCCCAGACTACCCAATGTTGAATTTTATGCTTACAACTTCCATATATCTTGCAGTAAGTAAAGTTGGCAAGTATTTATAGTTTTGAAGTTTTAGAATGTCTATGCAACTCATAAACTAATTGCTTGCTTTGCAGATTTCCTACAGACTCTTTGACCTGACAAATACATTGAAAATTGCATTTGTGCCTAGTAAAGATGACAAGCGCCTTGTCAACAACCTTATTATTGCAGTAGGAATCTCGAGTGCTTTGTACTTCTTGTCGTTTGTATTCCTAAAACTACCTCAGATGTTGGTAAGGATAACCCCTCTCTTCTCTAATCGATTAAATATGCAACAATTTGACATCCTTACTCGTGAGTCCATCTGCATTCCTCGACCCATAATGTGGGGTGGATGATTGTTATTATTGCTTGAACCCTTCTGCTCAAAAGAAGTTTATTGGGAAGATATGAGTTTTGTTCATGGACTTACGATGCATTACAACCATAGTTACCTCGATCGTGGAATGCAAAACGCTAGGGGTCTAGGAACATGGAACGATTGGTTAGACTTTTCGGAACATTAGTTTTGAACGAAAAACGTTTACCCGAATCGTGGAGCAGTCTTTTCAAATATATATGATAGCATATCTTAAGGAAATGTAAATTAACCAATACATATTCAATGATTTTTAGTTCTATTTGTGCACTAGCTCTAGCTATAGGAGTATAACATGTGGACCATTGTTAGTGCTAGCTTTTGTTGAATGAAATCTTATAGCTACTGGAACGTCAAGTTTCATGTTTTGGAACGTCCGTTCCAGATCGCGAACTGCTACTAAAGTAGCGGTTTCTGGTAACTATGATTACAACTGTCTATGTGCCTTAAGTTGCTTAATATTACTGGAGTGTATGTAGTGCAATGTTTGGTTTATGAGTCAGTTACTATATCGGCTCTGTTTGGTGACACTCTTGAAATTTGTGCAGCTGTGATATTCAAAAGATGGTGTAACTAGTTTCTTGTTGACGACGCATCAGAAGAATATTGTTGCACCGCTGCAAGTGTTATCACCTCCACTTCCACGACAGGAAACCAAATAGCGAATGTGACATGGGGTTTGCTCAGAAAGTCTATAGACATAATTTGTATATTGAAGGGGGATTAATGAAAGTAGCCTCCAATTTAGGTATTAATTGGGTTGTTGTCATTCTTTTATTACTACTATAGCATAGTTTACGCAAAGCAATTAAGCAATTATGTCCAAAGCGACGCATATGAACTGTCTATTTAGAATTGTCATTCCAATTTAGTTTCATATATGTACGAGATATTATGTATCCAACTTCTTTACCTTATTAAAAATGCATGTAACAAACAGGCGTAGAAGAATGAGCGAGCTAAACATTAGTACATAATCTCAAACCATTTTTAAATTACTGTCTTAAAACGATTGTTATGAGTATTTGTTTTATAGTATTAGAGATAGATGGATGCCGACATTTCTTAAAATGCAGCTATATATGGGTTGCAAATATCTTGGAAGAATGAACTCGCAGCTATATATGGGTTGCAAATATCTTGGAAGAATGTACTCTGCCAGGTACTTGCGCTAGCTCTCGGCGCATCTTTTTTCTCGACTTATAAGTCTACCCAGGTATGTTTTTACAATTTTACATTCTTTCTGTGTTTTTATTATGGATTATTGCTTATTGTTCGGTAAATGATTTTGAGGATTTATCTACTTTAGACACTCGTTAAGAAAATTCAGATAGTGAATGTGTTGATGAGTCCGTAGATGAGGTCTTAAATAACAAATTTATTGCTGTCTAGGAACATAGTTGACACAAGTTAGAGAATCAAGTACAAGCAAGTCTAGAGATTGATCTATGTAGGTATATAGTGGTATGCTAGGAGATCACTTGAGTGTGAAGTCAAATTCCGCCTAAATGGGATTTGGCAATTCGACCATTAGCTCCATTTGGGTAGAAACCACCTGGAATATGTTCATCTCCTCCCCCGTACACAATCCTCAGTATTTCTTCAGGAGTCCTCCCATACGCGAGAGAGTTCCCATCACCAGCAATCACATTCCCTATGATCTTACCCTCAGCGCCCGATAGTGGAGCAACTATAATCCCTTCGTCTTTAAAACCAGCATGCCCGAGCCTATTCCTCAGCTCTGATATGCGGTTTGTGAACTCTGCCACTGTTATTCCATATGGCTCCACCTTCTCCATTGCACGCTCGTATAGAATAGTCCTGATCACTGCATCTTGTCCCGATTCCACAGCCAAAAGGCCCGACACAAGCTGATCATTGCACAATTAGGAGTCATTTCCATTTCTATACATATATATGTAAAGTAATCTACTTATTTATGCGCATACCTTCTTGGAGACACTGCTTAATAGTTTAGGATTTGTTCCTACGTAACCTGTGAGTCCGATGTAAGGAATTATGTAGGAAGCGAGGAGGAAGTTGATAGAGTTTGCGTAAGGGTCAAAAGGCGGAAGCAAGGGCCGCCCAAATGCCCGGTCTATGACTCGGGCAAAGGAAGCTATGCTTAGATCCAACTGTGGCCTTGGGAAGCCTTTGACTGCATTAGTAATGGCCTTGACATGTCCAACTTCTTGCAAAGCAAATTGGGTGATAATGTCTCTGGTGTGAGGATCCAGATTGGCCAGCTGAGTACCAAAAGGAGGAGGACCTCCCTTGGTTAAGTTGGGAGCAACTCGGTCCAAGCCATGCCCGCAGCACCCGAACAAGAAGAATTCAGCTTCCAGGAACTCGAGATTCAGTGGAAACTCCAGAAGATCGACGTCTGATCCCAACATTATTTCAGCAGAAAGACTAATATTTGGAAGAATGATGAGAATCAGTGAGACAAGGATCATAGTGAAAGAGGAAGAGAGTGCCATAGTTTCTAGTGTTGTTTTTGGTTTGGACTTGTAGGTGATGCATTGGATGGTCATTTATAGTAGAGGGTAGGTTTGTTTTTGAGTGATTAAAATGGAGGTTGGCTTGGTTGCATGGACTCAAATAATAATCAACAAGTTTAGTCCTCTAATCATTGATATATATGGTCACACAATGTGTACCTCTTGCATTTCATTTTATTTTTGGATCACAAGGTTTGGACTTTCTCAACCCTATTATACTAATGTAGAATATTATTCTATTTTCAACAATAGATCCAACCAAGCAATTACTACATGATACATTTTATACATAGAGCCTGCAACACTTTCTTAAAGTATAAATTCACTCTTTTGCCAAATTCATTAGCCCGTCTTTTCGGTTGGTTTGGTGTTTAGGCGGCCGCCTCTACGCCTTGCCACCACTAAGAGATGGGTCGAGTAGTCAGGGTTTGTAACGAGTTATTAGCTGAAAAGCATCCAAGAAAAAAAATCCATGAAGGTGCTTCGTGCCCAAAAATTCATTAAAACGGGTATCGATGTTAAATCGTGAGGCACATCTTTCGTTGACAGCAGACCTACAAAGGTCAGTGTTTCTCAACCCCTAGTGGGGACGTTGACACTTGAAAGTTTTAAAATTGAGACTTATGAAGGAGATGAGCCATAATATTAATAAGCTGGAAGTCTACCTCAGAAATGATGTAATGGCCAATCCATGGCTGATCTTTAGAAGAAAAATTGATATACAAATCCTCAATGAGCAATCCTTGTTGTATACAATTAGATGTAAGAAATTTCAGGAGCATAGGCCACTCTACAGAGTTGTGAGGAACAAAAGTGATGGAATGCTCTTCTTCACCACTTCTTTCCTTTTTTCTTTCTTTTGGTTGCGCTGCTTTTACCGACCTTGGGAGACGGAGATGGGTTATCGGGGGCATTGGAATTGTTAAACATGCCAGTTTGCACTGCATTCTGTAACCACTCCATGAATTCTTCCTCCGTCATTGTTTCTTCCATGTCAGGTACGCGACCACCTCTTGTATTGTGCTTGGCGGTCACACTGGTATTCACATGAAAGCTTGGCTTGTGGGCGTTGGCCGGACACCTCATCCCCTGCATCCAGCAACATTATGCGCATAAGCATTTCATGCATAAAAAATGGAATCCCTACTTTAAAAGTTTTTCAAGCTCTCGTTTATCCATGGAAAGCAGAAAAGGGGCAACTAGAAAATGAAAATGAATACAGTTTTAATCAGGACCTAACAATTTCTCCTTCAAGAAAACACACAAATGTGTCGGAGACAAACTGAACAAAAAACGAGAGACGTGCATAAACAAACTGAATCACTTTTATACTACGCACGGAGTTGAATACTGGACTTTGTAAATCTACCATGGGGCATCCAAATATACAGTTGAGTGCTGAAAATCGGTTAGGAAATACAGAATATTACTTTACCTGACAAATATACCATTCAGTTGCATCATAAATCCTGCTATCAGCACAAACATATGCGCATGGAGCATCTATCTGCACAAATAACACACATACTGCTGAAAAGCTGAATCATACTACATAAAATTCAAAATCACTTTATACGAACTACTTTATATTTTAAAATCTAAACAGAAACCCTCCGTTTAGATGTAGTTGTTGTTCTCTACGTATTTGTAGACAAACAATGAGAGCTGGCTAAGCACAACACATATCAAAAGGAAAAACTAACAGTTAGAGAACACTAGATCATTTGACAATGTTACCTTTTGCATTAATCCAAAAAGCAAGGGTTGGGAAGACTGTTCAACCCATCCATCCCCGTCCTTTGCTTGATGAAAATCTTTGCAATCCTGCAAAATGGAAATTCACAGAGAAATTACATAAGCACCAAGCGCACAAAACACTTATGTTCAGGGTAAAGGAGCACAATGATTATGGAAAGCGGAGCATGACTTGCACCATAAAAATGTGCTTCAGTGCCAACGGAAACAAATGCTTCACAAAACACCATGCAAATATATCAAAGGAAAGGAACAAACCTGGCACCATCTTGCTTGAGATTTGGTTTTCTTGGTGTGTATCCAGACATGAAAGTTGCTGCATTTTTTGCAGGCTATTCGCCTTGAATCTCCAACAGGGTCCTCACTGTCTCCGTCTGAGCGCGCGAACCCAGAGGCAAATAAACCATGTCCTCCGCTCTGCAATACAACATTAAAAGCTTAAGTGAAATGGACTAGTTGGCCTGTAAACTTGGATTAAAAAAAAAAGGAAAAGATTAATGCACGATTTACATTTGCGCGCAGGTTATCCTTAAATATGGAACATGATACCTAGGATCACCACTCATGGATTTTTGCAGCCTCCTTTCATAATTTGACAAATATGGACTGGAAATGCCTCCACATAAATTATTCTTTACTACAATGGACAAAGCATGCCTTTTTGTTTCATTGTATTTCAAGTGACAACATTCTAACAGCTCTATAGGAAAACAATAAAATTGCAATATAATCACAGAATAAAGAATATTATTTTGAAGTTCACTACAAAACAGAAGTTAATGAAAAACCAGCTAACCCCAACTTTGAAATTTTCAAAATTTGTAAGATATGATAAAGTAAAATGCACAAGCAGAGACAGCCAACCAAATTAACAACGGAATTCGCCTAACACAAGGCACTATGATTGCAGGATGGACTCACTCAATCAATTGCATAGTTCTGAATATACTAGTGCGGAATTCACATATCCAAATAAAAGTTACTCTTCGCATGCACGTGGAACTGTAATAGATGAGATCATGAGAATGCAGAAATACATCTTCAAACCGTGAAAAGAATGATGAGAAGATATCCTCAAACCTTTTGAGAAGTGCCCTGAAACCTACGAAAATAGTTTAGCAGCTCCTCCCTCCTTAACTCATCATCATATTCTTTTCTTTTCAAGGAATCAAGTAAAACCTGAAGGGGGAGGGGAAGAGAAAAAGATGTCTAGGGTCAGACAGCAATTTAAATTGAATATACATGAGATAAATAAGGAACCAAAGGATTTACCTCATATGCATTCTGAAGTTTCTTGAAAGCTTCCACAGCCTTCTCATTACCCATGTTTTTATCAGGATGGACCAACATTGCCTGGTAAACCAACATAAAACAATCATTTTTCTTTTTTCATTGATGATAACCACGTGAAAGTAGACCAATTAAATGAAAGCCAAGGGAAACATTATTAGGGTTCATAGAAGCACAGCAGCATTTCACCAACTAAAGCTGAGATTGCCAGTGTCGCTTGATTAAAAACGTCTAGAAGAATGCATGAAAAGCAATTAAAAACTAAACACAGATCCAGTACACAATCTTTGAAAGTACACCAAACAAAAGGCAGCTCTTACCTTTTTCCTGTATTCCCGCTTGATTAAAGAAACATCTATATCCTCATATCTGGTCAAGCCCAATGCCGAATAGTGATCTTTACAATTCAACAACCGAATGACTTCGTCTTCAGAAGTTATTTCAGAATCAGTCCCACTGGTTGAGGGTACTCCCGGGCCACGATCTGCTGATAAACCCGGTCCAGTTTCAGAGGATGAAGCATAAACTGGCTCACCATTGAACATGCCTGGTTGGGAATGCATTCCAGCAGTTTGTTCAGGTGTTGGCCTTCCTTGCTGATTGATGTTATTCTTTATGAAGTATACCAGAACATCACTTGAGATAAAAGATAAGTTCAAACCCAAAACCACACCTAGCCATCCCACATATGTCCAGGCACAGTATACTGAATAGACAGTGGTAATTAACAGAGCAAGGCGTTCGTGTTTTAACATGAATGACAATCCTGAATTTTAGATAAAGTTAAATATCAGCAAGCTTGACATAGAAGAATAGTAATAGATTTAAATAAATGGTCCACTTTAAGGAAAAGGATGTAAAATCACCTCCCAGGAAGATGATAAGAGATGTTGTCCAAAAGCTTCCATAAAACCACAAAAAAATGGTTCCAGATATGGCAAGTACCAAAACTCCAATGATGAAGCCAATGAAAAGTCCCACAAAAACAGCTACAGCCTGTGAAGTAACAAGTGAGAGGGGAAACATATATACATATAAAATAAAACCAGCAACTATGCCAACAACTGAAAATAGAATCTATGGATAACCGCATTCAACTGAAAAGTACTAAAACAGTATAATACAGACTAGAAAGAGATAACCATGACTCACCAAGATCATTAGAAACTTGAATATCCCGGCCATAGCAATTATCGAGAGAATGCTGCACCATACAACTGAAAAAAAGGATGTCGTACCCATGCGTAGAAATGACTGAATGCCTTTAAGAGTAAAATCCAGCCATACCATTGATAGAAGAAGAATTATGCTCCCTAAATGAAAAAGCCATTTCAAAACAATGGGGTATGCTTGCTCAATCTTCACTCTTACATAGTCCCGAGCTTTCAATATGTTGGTTGTTAATGAAGTGAAGGATGGTCTCTGCTTTTCTAGCCACACACTAGCTGTTGTCAAGATAGACATCGTTGACAACCTCAAGCTTTTAACTGCTGCATTATCCGAAAAGATTACACTTTCCATCATATTTTTCAAATGTAATCCATTTAGAGAGCAACCTAAATTACTTCTATGTTTTGGACCATGATAACTGCTGGGTGAAGTTCCATTTGCTTCTCTTGCACAAGAAGCGCCTGTTGAGGATACATTTTCAGTACACTCCCCAGAATTACTCCCAGAAGACACTGATTGCTCTGAAACCTCCTTAGCATCCATTCCTTGCTTTTCCTTGCTAACAATTTTCCCAGATTTTTGCTTAGCATTACTCTCATATCCGGCATAGTTTCTTTTATTCTCGGTAAAATTTGGGTTACCGTTTTGGAGTTCCTCTCCAAGAAAATCCCTCATCTCATTTGCTTTTCCCCGCTCTTTCATATCAGGAAGAAATGACCCTGAATCAGATCCCTTCTTTTTGTGCTTTGATGAATGGTGATCAATTCCATTCTTCTGCTGATTACCCTTCCGAGCCATTTAATAATGTAACTTAAGGCACCATTCCAACAGGATGTCAAGTCATTCCTTTTCTATTTTCATCGGGAAAGCCATGATATGTCTCATGTTAAATTTTATACCTAACCCAATAAAAAGTGGATAATAAGTCTTTATTCTGTAGGCATGATGAGCACAAGAAAACAACACCGAAGGAAATACCACAATCTAATTAGTTCAATTAACAGTATGAAACATGCAAAAAATGAGTAAATAGACAGAGGGTAAATTTACATCATCAGCCCTTAAGGTATCCCAAATAATAGGTAATCAGTAAATAATGCATATTGGAATGACAAGCCAATTCCTAGGTTGCTCACTCACTAAAACCCCCCTCAAAGACTCAAACTCCAAACTTTTTTTCTCTTTTTATGAGAAACTTGCAGCGAATTTCAGATAGAGAAAATGGTAGATTTTCTTATCAAGATGACAATGTCTCAGTGACAGTTACCATAACCAAATAACAGAGATCACTGAAAGTTCTAAGAAAAAGGGCAGAATTTACAATATTAATGGGAATTTGGAATACCTCATGAGAGGTTGTTGTAATTTAACCTAGAAATTTGAAAAGGTAAAAAGGGGATCTACAGAACTAGTGAAAATAAACATGATACATACCATGTGAATACAAGGTTGGCCATGCAAGGTCACCAAGATATAGTACTAAAGTAAAGCTTTGTACTTTAAACACAATAACACCCTGAAAATTGTAAATACTTAACACTGTCCTCTCCCCAATAAATTATCACAAAGTAATGAAAAATCCCCAAATGAGAATGCATTATTTACTGGACACAGGACACCTATTCAAAGTAGTAAACCATTGAAAAGTTCAAGCCAAAAGCTACTCCCAATTTACAAAAACTTCACATTGCCTATCCCAAAACAAAATATTTATAAAATCCCCAAATGAGACTACATTATTTACTTTACATGTCATTCAATAACAGAACAAATTAAATCCATCAATGAACCCAACACTTGAATTTCATAGTCAAATCGGAAACCGACTTTCCCTCAATCGGCGAGTAGGTTCCATTATGAAAAACTAAAATAAACAGCGCAAGTCAACCTCCGATAACGAAAATAAGCAAGAAATGAATAAGACCCAGATTGCAAAACCTCGCAATGACCTAGAATTGAACAATAAAGAGAGCGAAAAGCCATGAAGGACAAACCTTGAGCTCAACCAAGTGCAGCAGGACAAAAAAGAGTGCGAAAAGATGTAAGAGAAGAAAGCGAGGTCAAGGCTATGGCTGTGGATATGGCTATGGAAGCAGTAAAATCCCAATTGAGAAGGAGAGATAGAGAGAATCGATTGCTCTGGTGTTGGTTTTATCTGAATCTGGTTGCGATTGGAGGAGACGGTTGGGTCTGCGTTTGTGATTGCTCGAAGCTGTGTCACAATAGAGAGTGTGGAAGCGAAGCTAAAGCCAGAGATGCAGAGAGGGAGAGAAGCACAACAACGACACAGTTGCGAGCGATGTTGAAGAAACCGCTCCGGAGATAGAACCAGTCGCACCACCGGCTCGACAGATACGATCGGTTCGACCGATCCAGCGGTTCCTGACGTCAACATTCTTATTCATGGAAAAAATGAAAATAACGGTCAAGCCCATAAGACCACATTAATTGTCATTTATAGTTTGCTCTAACGGCTTTGTGGACGCCAAGAGTTTGCCTAATTCAAAATATAATCTAGTTTTCAGTTTTATGAAAGTTAAGAATGAAATTATTAGAGTTAATTGTTACTTTTGTATCTCCATTTGTTTATTATTATCGATTATGTATAAAATTTATGACACGACGAATGACGACGTGACATGTGACGCTCACTGTTACATTAGTCTTTTTGCTCGAAAGTCAAAAGCATTAGCAACAAACAGATCTATGTGGTCCCGAGATGGACCATCTGTCGTCCTCCAGAAGTCTCGAGAAGCAATTCGCGCACCACTCCATTCATTACTACTCCGGACGTTAATGAAGTTCTTCAAACTTCAAAAAGACTCACTTTTGGTCACAACATGTGATATCATATTGTCGGAAGTCTTAGAGACTCACTCCTAGACCCAAGTCACAACCTCATTCTAGAAGTCTTGGTTCTTAGAGCAAATTAACCAGTTCCAATCCCATACCGCGGCCTTATATTGAAAGTTCATGATTCTTGATGTCGAAGAGAATTCACTCTCAGCCCCATGTCACGACATCATTTTATCAGGCTATGATATTGTTTTAAGGACCACGATTAATCTTGATGATTGAAGAGACTCATCGACGAAGACCTCAGTGTTGGAGAGCACAATTCCAAAGACACTATAGAGAGCTTTACAGTTATCTCCTCAATACTTAGCTCTCACAAGGGGTTCCTAAAGTTCAAGAAAATCATTTGTCTCACACAAGGTACTCTAAGACCTCTAATTAATTGGGTACCCCCGATAGAACAAAGCTTACTCCTTCAAGACCGCGATATATATCATTCATCAAGGTCGTGATCACTTTACGATCATGGGACCATAATCTTGTAATTGACATTCTCATACATGCTTTAGGTCATGGCCTCGCTCCCTAAGGTCAAAGCATCAACACTTGGATAGGGCACTTGCGATTCTCGCCCGCCATTTTGGTTGCCTCCGATATTCCCTTTTCGTCAAGTCATTTTAAGACTTCCCGCCTCATTGTTAGGATACCACTAAAGTCGTTGTCTCGTCAGGTCACTTAACAACTCTCACGCAAAGTAAACACATGTATATTTTATACAAGTAAGATTTATCCTCTTAAACTAGAGCGATTATATACTTTCACTATCTCCTTTAGGTAATTTCTTCTTACAAAAAAAAAAAAAACATTCTTTTTTCTTGAATTAATGTATCGAAATACGAGTTTGCTTATGTGTTGCCATCCAATGAATAGTCATCAACATTCCACCACGTGTCAACCACCCACATCATGCAAAAATTCACCTCTCCATGCATCTCCTCACAAGCAACCAAATCTATACACACATATATATAAATACACACAAACATGAACCCAAACTGTACACCACAAACAATCAAGATCGAGAGCAAATTAAAAAGAAGATAGAGATCGATCATGGAGGTGATGTCGTCTGTAGTGGAGCACCAAGATTTGAAGGCAAAAGCAGAGGTCTACTATGGCGACGAGACATGCAGAGAGATGTTCACGGTTTTGCTGACAGAAAAAATAGGACTCCCAAACGGGCTCTTGACCGTACTGTTGCAGGACATAGAAGAGTGCGGGTACGTGAAGGAGGTCGGGTTCGTGTGGCTCAAGTACGTGCACCAGAGACAACATAGATTCGACAACATTCTCGTATACTATGATACTGTCGTTACAGCCTATTTGGAGCCCAACAAGATCAAGAACCTGACCGGTATCAAGGCCAAGGACTTCTTGTTCTGGATCAGCTTGACTGAGATTTATGTGGACCCTCTCTGCTCCGGCGACTCGGCTTCGATTACGTTCAAGACTCCGATAGGTCTGTCAAAGTCGTTTCCGGTATCGATGTTTGATTTCTGATATTTGTACAAAATGAATATTTATGGTATGGGAATTGTTAAATGATTCGATTAATTTGAGTATCAAAGTTCGTTTATTTTGCTGTTGTTGTTGAATTGGAAAGTTGGAGAAGAGAGAATCTGGATGCAGAATATGCTTCAAAATTGTTGTTGTTCTATTCTATGGATATATACTTGGTATATTATAATAATAAGAATATGCTTATCCGTACGTAAGTAATTTTATGCATGTTTTTCCAATTTGAGACGCAAAAAATTGGCATAATCGGAGTGTTATCGAAGCTCTAGCTTAAGGAGTGTTTGGTAAGGGTGTAATCAAGCAACTCAGTTCGAGAACACCCTTATTATAGATTAGTTACGAAAGGGTGGCGTAGTTGGTTAATTCAGTTGTGTGAGTGGGAGGAGGTCTTAGTATCAATCCTCACTCAACACATGGTGGTGTAAGAGACCACTTTGGTGCGGTAAAGTCTCAAAAGTAGGTTAGGGTTTAGAGACATAGTCTGCGGTAAGGTGCCAAAAACTCTAAAATATGGTTAAGAGACTTTCCTTAACACTATTTCACTTCCACCATTATATTTAGCTTATTATTCAAATTTGATATACTACCATGACGGATCCACCTATAGGGTATTGGGGCAGTTGCCCCCACGAAATAAAATTATTACACTATAATAGTTATATTTGTCAATTAAAACTCTATATTTGCTTCTATAATATGATCAAATTTAAATTATTGCTCCCACAAGATTTTGATTTTTTTGTAACAATAATTTAATGAAAAAATTATTTAAATAATTTGCCCCCACAGAACAAAAGTTCTGGATCCGTCCCCGACTACCATAGTTTGTTTGGATTGGATTGAATTGAATTTTTTTGATAAAACTCACAATTTCACTTACTCTCGATTCGGTGCGGTTACATGTTAAATGCAATTTGGACCGTTTATGGTTAATTATAACATATAAAAAACTCAATGATTTATAACTAACTAAATCCAAAAGCCATTAGCTCTGACCCAGCTTGCCAAAAACTTGTACACTTTCTCTTAGAGAAAGAAGAGAATAAAAAAAAAGGAAGTTTAAAGAGAGAAGAATAGAGTTCATCAAGTGAAATCCATTTTTGGTTAAATGTCATTTTCTTCTTTTATTAAAATAGATATTACAATAGACATTTAACAACCTGGTCTTAGGGCAATAACTAATCATTTGCTTAACGTAAATATGAGATTTAAACATGATCCACGTAGGTACGTACGTACGTATCCATAATAAATAAATATATAGAGTGTAATTAATTAATGAGATCAGTCAGTATCTGGTGGAGGGGAGGTGGTCACCGGACAAGAAAGAGTGAAGTAAAGAGAGAGCTTGGGTGGGCTTGTTTAGTGGCACCAAGTGACCTGCTCCTCGTACCGTCACTAACGTCAATCCCTCGTACTCTACGATCCTTCCCCCAACCTGCACCGTCATATATATGGTCTCGATTAGTTACATCCTTATATGTTGCATAGACACGGGTACGAGAAATTTTATAAAATGATACACTATACGAGAAGAATTTTTATATATTAACGCATATAACTTACTTTAGAGTTAGCAATTTGGATCCAATCAAATCCGCCGGTATTTCAAATCTAATTCGACAAAAATCTTATTTGACCAATTACATACGTATCCTCTCTTTTTTTGTGCAAAAAAAAAACCGCCCTTATTGGATTGGACAAATATATTCATTTTACTTTACCTCAATCTGATTTGAACTCCTTTGGATCAGATTACTTTTTCCAATCCCATTGTCACATCTAAAATTATACCTCGTTTCTTGTTCGTCAATGTGTTTTAGAGTGTCAAGCTTGTTTTATCAATTTATTTTTAGAAGAAAAAAAATGTAGGAGATACACAAGATATCTTACAAACATTCTCTTAAAAATATTACTCAATCCGTCCCAAAATGAGTGTCTTGATTCCATTTTTTGCAAAAAATAAGAATTACTAGATAATTTAGTGTGTTTTCAATATTACCCTCACTTTCTCACATATACCTCATATGCAGATCTACCCATGTGCATAAGTGATAAGGGTAATATGAGAAAAACAATAATATAATAACCTAAATATAGAAACAAGATACTCATTTCGAGACAATATTTAGACAAACAAGACACTCATTTCGAGACAATATTTAGACAAACATGACATTTATTTTGAGACGAAATGAGTATTAAATAATTAAGAGATATGAATTTGAAGAGTGTCTGGGTGTCCAATTTTAAGATACACATCGAACACGGTATATATTAGAGCTGACAATTCATATCTAATACAAAACACACGTACGAATTGACATCTCTAACAAACACGCGAGAAGATAAGAGTTCTATATTGCGTTATATATATAACATCAATAAAATAGCATATTGGAAAGTCCCTTTACATAACATATGAGCCTCTCCTAGGAAACTTCCAATTGATTTTATTCTATATAGTGATAATTTTAGGAGATTGAGCAAGTTGCATGTCCAAGTTGTGGTTTGTCAATATTAGTAGAATTGAGTGGTGAAGAGGAAGGTACCTGATGGTGATGATACCAAGATCTCCAAGGAGTTTTGAGAGGCAATCCAAGTGCCTCTACCCAATATCTTGACCCTATCACTGGTACTCTCCCATCTGTGTCCCCACTGTTATATCATACATGCATGTACCAATCAGTATATTATCAACACAAACACAACACGTTTAACACGATAACTATTAAATTAACAGTGTTGACACGACATGATCACATACATAATTTACACAAACACAACTCAAAGACATTTAGCACATACAATAGAACCAACGCGTTTGACATGTTATTATAATTAATTTACAATTGTACCCTTAAGCGTGTGTTGGATGTGTTGGGCGCGCCAACCATGCCGTGTGTGTCACCACGAACAACACAACTACTTAACCGGGTGTGCTTGTTTTGAAGGTCCAACACGAACATGTGTTCGCAAGATATGTATATGGTTTTGTGATGATGAAAACCCAAAAATAACAATCTAAAAGCATAAAGCCAAGAACAACAAAACAAAAGAAAATTTCCAACAATGGCATATGATTATGAGTCATGAAACCCATGCTTTGTCCTTGTACACTATTTCTCTAGATAATCTGATTGAGAATCTCATTCTTTTTTCTCATATACATCAATAATATGTGCGCATGCATGCATGTAGGACCATGCCCAATAATATTGTATTTCTGGTCATATATATGTGAGCCTAGGTTTTCTCAAAACTAGTTAATGTTCAACATATATATGTTGTCCAAACAATTCTTCTTCTTTTTTACCTAAAGTCTTGAGATTTGTGAACTCTTATCTTTTGTAGGAAAAATGAAGTAGTGACTTGAGAAAGTGATGGAACATTGTGTGTATATTTGTACATATATTTACCTGTACACCCATATCTTGAGACCTCCTTTGATGAGTTTGGTGTAGATGGGCATGATGGAGAATACCGTAAAATTGTATGTATTTAAGATGGAAGCACTATGAAAATGAAGAAACCATTAGAGACTACTTGTAGTCTTAATAATTCTATTCTTAAGACACGGTATAAAATAAATGAAAAAGTTAACGATTTAACTTCTTTTGGATCAGATTTAGATTACTCTTTATTAATCTGAATCCGAATTGCTCGTTGTGATATTTTAAATATGAATTATTTAACTTACTTGCAGACTTCCCATTTTGCATTCTTCATCGTATGAGCATTGACATGAAAAACTGATTGAACATCTGGTCGATTGAAATAATCTTGTGTGTACGCAGAGTAGCATGGATCATATCCTCCTCCTGGAATTCTCCTCCTCACATAATCTTTCATCACCTGAAAAACATTTCCATTAATTGCTAATCACATTTATGAATCATTAGCATATATAATTACAGTTAAATATATCAGCTTCACCTTCGAATTAACGAGCTGGTCTGTTGAAGAAGTAGTAGTGTTGAGAAGACATTTGGGGGCATAAATGTTGTAGATATCAATCTCTCTGTACTTATCAAAAACCAAGTTCATGACCTTAATACAATCATCGGACCAGCTCGAAACGTTGAAGTCACAAACTCGTTTAGCCTGGTCGTAAACCTGGTCGGACACCACACTGTGGCTCCATGCATATTCCAACAGACCCTTGTAATCATAATAGTCATTTGTTACTGCATTTCCCACCTGCAATTAATGCACGCAATTAGTCTCTGGCCAAAACTATCAGGTCGTTGGTTTCAATCTCCATAAACGCCACTATAAGAAATTTGTGCACTAGAGCGTCTTGGAGTGTTTTGTTGAGTGTTAAGAGTAGAGAGAGTGTGTGTCATATATGTTTTAACACTATCTTTAGCTTTTTATATTTCAATGAGACTCAAATTGTGACACCGAATGTCATCATTAGAACCAACATTAGTTAGGACAGATGGTTTAAAATGCTCAGATTCCCTCGAACGCTTAAGTTCTTTTCTTCCATCATGTGCTGGTATCTCATGTAAAGATAATATCATCAAAGGTCGACTTCATCAAACTTGTTTACTGCATCGGTGAGACTCAATTTGAGTTTCAAGTTTTCGTTGAGGTTGAGAAACTAGCCCTCTTTTTTTCACCTTAATGGCCTCATGTACTTTTTAGAGAACCTATTTATGGTCCTAACACATCAAGAACCTTGGACAGACTCTTAGAAACTTGATCTCTTAGCAGTTTTAATTTATTGGAGTTTCCCTTAGCGATTAGCGTGGATAGCTTATTAGAGTTACAACCTTTTAGGAGACGACTTTTAAAAAATAGAAGAAGACTTGAAAACCCAATTTATGGTCCAAATAGAGATGACATACCATGAAACCTTTGAGATTAATGTTAATGTTTCGGTCAAAAATGAGTTGTGCGAGCTGAGGCACGTAGTGTCCCGCATAACTCTCTCCGGTTAGGTACAAATCACGGTCTCTAAACTGCGGAAATCTTCGCAGCCAATTCACTACGAAATTGTAGGCATCTTCAGCAACAAAAGCATCATCTAATTTGGTGATATCGGAAGATGTGTTGGTGTATGAGAACCCAACTCCAACTGGTGATTCCACAAACAGCAAATTGGCATCTGCAAGACAACAAATGTATAATAATAATAATTAAGCTAAACGAATCACTGTAACGAACATTTTACTAAAATGAATCGGTTGAAAGTTCTGAAACTAAAACAAAACGACGTATATGAGCCTCTTAACCAGTTTATTTTAGACAAAATTGGTGGGTCATTGTACTACTTTAGTCCATTCCATTAAAATGTACGACGGAACCCGATAGTGACTGCTTACATAAATAACTTTTCTCAAACAGATTTTGTCATAGATTTTAACGGAATGAACCAAAGTGCGATATGTACCTCGGTTCCAAGCATGATTGTTGAAGAGAAGGGCAGTTCCATTTTTGTTGACTCTAAGAGGACCCAATTCAATAGCTGCTCCATACCCAATTGAGGAACACCCAGGACCTTAATTTTTCAGAAAATGAAGTACTTTGTAAGTGTATACATATATATAACTGTACTGATCATATGAATATGATACTATAAATATGTATGTGTGTACCTCCATTGAACCATATGACGAGGGGCTTGATGGACGGCTGAGATTGAGCCTCGAAGAACCAATAGAAAAGGGCCCTCCCGTGGTGTTGATGGACGGTGATGTAGCCTGAGAAGTGAGAGATGGACGGTGTTGATGGCTGTCCTGGAAGTTTTAGAATCCTATCAGATTCATAGGATTCTGTCTCTGCTGCATTAATGGCTCCGAGAATAATTAAGGAACCAAGAAAAAGAGAGGACACAAGACTTGGAGCTGAAGAGACCATTTTTCTTGAGTTCTTTAAGTGAGAAACTGTGTGCTTGTGTGAGAGAGAGACTCCAATATATTTGGAGAAGTTTGCGAGGCACACGTGTGAGAAACATCATATCTTTGTTCGTTTAGTGGTGGGTAAGAAAAAGGTGAAGTCTAGTTACCCATAGTTTTATGGATCGTAGTAGCAAATACAACCGTCTTTAAAAGTACATGTAAGACACGTGTCAGTGGAAAGTGTGTTTCATCTTATTATTTTTCAAACAGCTTTGATTTTTGTGATGCATGGGACATTGAGTCTCATCTTGTGTTAGTTGTGGTGGACGACTAAGATTCAGTTTCAGTCTTACATGTATTTGACATGTATGATTATTGCATGCATGAATCATTTATCTAGTTTTTATGTCAAAATATCAATGGTGAATAACCGGGAAGTGTAATATTGATATGTTCGCCCATGTCGACAAGTAGCATGTGTACATTATTTGAGGAATTTAGACGCATTTGAAACACTTATTTCTGCAAAAATATATAATTTGACTCCATTTTTTGTGTGCCTATTGGTCAAAAAGATATTAGATTATTAACCAAATGAATATTCAAATGTTGACCATGTGTCGTATCCACATGAAGTATAGTCACAAATAGAGTATTTGTTCACATACTTTCTTAGCTCTTGAACAAACTAGGCTCCATGACCACATATTAAATCTTGTTGAGACCAAACAAGTCTTATTTCTTATTCTATTACTATTTGCACGGCCAAACTCCTCCCGCGCCAAGATGTAATCACGAACTTTTTATTTTAGTACAAGACCCTCAAAATGATTTGGAGGGCCAAGAGTAACAATGATAAAATCGGTCATTTAAGATATGACTTTAAAAATAACTGAATAAAAAACATGACGAGTGAATAGGCAAATGATCACGATTAGTTCATGTCTCTGCATGCATGTATATTGCATATAGGTTGTTGTAGACTAATCACAACCACACATCATTTACATTGAAAAGGGATGAGGTGGGACTCAGACAAGTTTTAGAGAGAGAAATAAGCATTATGTGGCTACGAATGCGTCGCGTCAGTCTACATGCAATATACATGCATGTAAGTGCATGCAATAATGCAAGATCCGCTTCCTTTATCAAATAAATAAACAACATGACACAAAATAATGACCTGAGCATCAAATCAGTGTCACAGTAGAATTTTGGCCATTGGAGGGGAAGGAGGCTCTTTCCTATATGACCCTGTTACAGCCAAAACATATATTCAAGTACATTGGTGCTTAAATTGTCACACCCAAGACAAAAAACAGAAACAAAAACTCAATAAGGAAGGTTAGGAAGCATATACAGCTTAGGTCTATACATGCCTCTACCTGGCTTGAGCTCCACAGATCTATTATACATACATTTGTGCACTTCAAAGCAGTCACAAGCTGACTTCCACAGGCTGTAGAACCAACTCAGCCTCCTCATCTTCTATTTGAGCTTTTCTTTTACTTATGAGGGACAACGGTCGAAGAAGCAATCTTGTTAAGCGACTCCATGGGTCATGCAGACCTTCCATCTCGTAGTGTCCGAAACGCCAATCTCGTTCTACGTAAGGGCGGTGTAAGGGCTCATCAAGGCCTCCTGTTAAAAAGGACACACATGAAGAATCGTACGCAGTTAAATGGGTGTAATCAGAGAGGAATGGTAAGCATACCAGTAAGGACCGTGAGTGGTTTTAAGTTTTAGCACATAAACTTATCAGGTGTCAAATGTGTAAAAAACCAAATCAACTAAAAGCTTAAACTGATAGGTGGAGTGAAAGGCTCAACTGGTATTTCAATAGGTGACAGACTTTTTAACACTATCGTGTGCAGAGTTGACAAGAGAGATGGGTGGGTCTCACATGGATATTGGACTTAAGTAAGAGTGTGGTATCGCTTAACACTCCCCTCATGTACAGGCCAAATAAGAGAGAACGGACCACAGGGCCCGGGCCCCCACGTGGATAGGTGAACTTAAGAGCGATGATGCATAAAAGCAATAGCTAAGGACTAAGGAGACACGGTGAACGTGTAGAGTACGAATTGACATTTTTTTTTGTAGGAGAATAAAATACCCAACAACAATAGATAAATAAATAACAAAACGAAGCCAGAGACAGTTCTTCTCGAGTTACAGACATACCTGCATACATTAAACCTTGTTTATTAACTGCTCTGTAAAATGGTCGTGTTTTTTTCTCTTTAGCTGCTCTGCGGAGTTCATTCCATGCCTTTATCCGGTCTTGACGTGTGATCTTTCCCGAGGTCACTACCTGAAATCAAGAGACCCGGTTAAGTAAACAAAATATCTGGGGAGGGAAAATATGGGTTAGAAACCAAAAGCAAGCGCACAGTATGTACTTTTGAAAATAGATGATAAGAAGGTCGCGGAATTCGGGCAAGACCATTGGCACGATCAACACTAACAAGGCCAAACTTCGGACCATAGCCATCAGCCCACTCCCAATTATCAGAAATAGTCCAAAACAGGTAACCAAGCACAGGGACACCCTGAAAAATAATTAAACAAGTAGGCAGGACAAACATCAGTTTACTAGACTTTCATGCTAATCATGCGTAGAAAGTTTAGTGACAAAACCATTGTCATCGCTGCATATATAGCAATCAAATGCTCTAACAAATAAGGCCGGCGTATCAAATCTGTCTCATCAGCAACCCCATTTTCTGTAACGATAAATGGCACATTTAGATGTTTGTATCTTTCATGGAACTGAAGCAGCATGCGGTACAAGCCATCAGGATATACCCCACGCCCAGATTCACTATATTCATCTGTCTCTACTAGCTTCAGTCCAGCACCACAGACCACTTCCTGATCAGTAGAAGAACGCTGTCAGAGTTCAGACAAAGAATGGCTCTGGCCAGCCTAATGGTCAAAACACTTTGTAGTGAAGTAAAAACCTGTCCATAGTAGTTTATGCCTATATAATCCAGCTTGTCAGAAACACTATCCACGAATGGGAAGACAGTCATCGAATTAGCAAGTGAAACAGCAGCAATATCAAAGAGACCATATGGTCGCATGAATGACACATGATGGGCTATGCCAACTATTGGATTCGGTAAGACACTGCCAAAAAATGAATCAAAAGCTTCAGCAAGGTTGTATATTCAGAAAAGCAGTTATGGAACTTTGAATTGTGATGAGGTGCCCAAAGATATTGAGGACAGAAAACAAATGGGAAATGAACGTGTATAGCTTTCAAGTTTTAAATACCTAAACTTGTCTTGTAGTATGCAAAATTTTCAAATAAATATTTGTTTTTGATTTTTTTCCAATTCTTCTATGTGAAAGAGAGACCTTTGCTCGTGGATATACTCATAGGCCTTCAAGTGTGCAATGGAGATCCAACGCATGGCCTGGTTAAAAACACCCATTGGTAGAGCAGACATGGCGACCTCCAGCATATCAGGATTTCCGCCAGGCCAAGCACCCGCACAATAAGTGAGCATACAAAACACATGAGGCTCATTAAATGTAACCCAGTAGTCAACCAAATCAGAAACACTATCAACAACAAGCCTGCAAGAAACAAAGCATAAGAAAGATTTTGTAAATAAGACTAAAAGTATAGAAAAATTGAGATGCTCCACAAAGCAAGAACCCATTTGTACAGAAATGTTCACACATGTGTAAAGTAGGCAGCACAAAGATTTTAGAATATAACTGACAAACTATAAGGCCACCTCTTCGAGTAGACTAACCTGGTAAAATCCATGAAATAATCAACAGTCTTTTCCAGCTTCCATCCACCATACTCACCAGCCCATGGTGGCAGTGAGTGATGAAATAGAGTAAGCATCACTTTCATTCCATATGAGTGAACCCTGTTTATGATCCACCTATAGCGTTCTAGTGCTGCATAATTAACCTAAAATGAAGTATGAAACTGAACTCAGTCCAGACTTTCTATTCGGTGAGAAGATGAATCAATCGTTCTCAAAGAAGTATCTTAAATGCTTACATTTTCCGCCATCTCTATTAGCTAACATAACTTAAGATTTTTATATATACCATAAATAAGAAACATTCCAAACGCCTTAGAATAACTGTCAAAGAACATTTGATGACTTACACCTGGTATTAAACTCCAGTAGTACTTCTTTTTTATGTTGTCCATCGAACATACATAAAAATGAGGTCACGGCACATCAAAAGGTTTAACATATGCGAAATGTCAGTATCAAACTTACAACTTCTTTAAGGCCATTGATTGGCTCCTTCGGCATGATTCTAGTCCAATCTATCCCCATCCGGAAGACACTTACGCCAGTACCTTTTGCCAGTTTCAATTCAATATCAGGCTCGGACCAAAACTTCAGCCTTTCTTGCCTGAAATTATAAAGTAATTAATTAACAGTAACGTCACCAATATATATGTCTAACATAGAATTTGTAAGTCTAGCAAATGCAAGGATTGATCAAAGAATACTTAAGCTTGATAGGAATCAGATTAGTCCTGATCAGCTTTCCACACGTAAGTATTTAACTTTGTTTTAAGACATCATATCACTGAAAAGTGCTTACGGGTTTGGAACATTGTGCCAAGCAGCTACATTATGATGTTGTTCCTCACCCGATGTGTTCTCCATTCCCTTTTCTTTTTCTTCTAGTTCTTCTTCCTTGTCATTGTACTTCTCGAACCCTCTAATCATTGCTTCCATGGCAATTTTGATAGGCTTCATTTTCTTTGCAATGTTGCTATCTGTCCTTGTAGATAAAAGTGCCGGATGAGACCCACCATCTGCGGTAGCAGAACCCATTACCGCATCAACTGGTTGCATTTCATGCTGTAAATCTGCCTTGTCACCCGGTTCCTCATCTTCTTCCGCAAACTGGAGCCAAGCATCATTGAGCCTATCCTCCACATGCGCAGGCGCTGTAGCCAAGCCGAAGAAGAACTCATTTCCTTCTCCTGCTAAAAATCATACAACACAAACCCCAGTTACCCCACACGATCACTCACTATTCCATTGACAAATAAGAGAGAAATCAATCCATCTCAGTCCACCAAATCACATAATGTTCTCAGAGACACAACATCAAACACATACCCAACAACTACAAAAGACCAAAATCAATTACAAGAAGGTCCCGAGTATGACATATATACTCCTGTCACAAAATGAGTGTCTCATTGAATTAACAATAACACAGTTAGTTAAAACTCATTGAAGGGTGTAAAACACACAACCTTATCCAAATTATCCTCAAATTTCACAAAAATGTGAAATTAAACACTCATTTTGACTGGAGGGAACACCAATTCATCAACGATCAACCACAAACAACACAAAAACGAAAGCAAAACACTTCAGAAATCGACACAATCACATAATGTAACAGTCCAAATCCAGAAATTGACAATACTTTCAAAAGGGTACATGCAGTTCATCAGATAGAGATAATTAGTTACAAGGAAAAAGAAGGGTTATTAAAAATGAAGATAAACCTGGAACAGCGTTGAAGTCAGCGAGAGTGTCGGAGGACTCGTCGATGGGGGAGCGAAATGGAAGGAGGCTCTTGCGGCGGAAACGGGAGTAGGAGAAGGCGTTGGCGGCGACGGTGACGGTGACCAAGATTCCGGCGAGCTTGGTGGCGGAGACGAAGATTGCGACGAAGGCCATAATCGGAGCAGAGCACAACACGGTGGTGAGGGAAGGTAAGAGAAGAAGTTGAAGGCTTGTCCACGTGGCAGCACTGACTGGCGGTTGTTAATGGAAGAATCTTGCAGCTACCTTCACTGATAACTACCTATTTCGTATTTTATGCCAATTTTTGATCAATTTTAAAAATATCTGGGTCAAAATTGATATTTATTTTCTAATTTTATACCATGTATTAGTTTTCCTATTTATTACCACTTTGTACGTTAAACTTGGTGAGAAGGCACTAGAGGTTGCCACATCATCAGGTCTAACAATTTCTAACCTTGAAAGACTTTTCATATTTCATGAGTTACATTTCAAAATTCTATTAACTAATAGTATTTATT